>JBBMOC010000095.1:696093-709561 GCA_037975185.1 Centropyge bicolor | reverse complement strand
GAGAGAGAGAGAGAGAGAGAGAGAGAGAGAGAGAGAGAGAGAGAGAGAGAGAACTGAAGTTATGTTTCCATTTTCATAAAAACTACATTAAGGTTCATCAGATGTGAATGAAGGAGTCAGACTGATTTTTTATGAGCGTCTTTCAGTGCACCGGAAATTAAAGTACCACAAATCAAAAACACAGATGGAAAGCTAACCCTTGATGGGACGAGTTCAGGAAACGGTCAACAGTGATTTAAAGTGGTGCAGTCTGAAATGAACGGACTCAAACAGTGTGTAAGTGTGTGTGTGTTTACCTTCCTTGCCAGCCTCGGCCAGTGTCATGTCCTGCTCTATGAGCCACTTCAGCACCAGGTGTCCTGCTGGATGCTCGGCCATGTGAAGCTGCAGCACAAACACAAACTCAGGATGAAGAACAGGAAGTGAGGTGGCCGACGAGAAACTGGCCTTTACTTGGATTACATTAGTTTGTGAGAAAACCGCCCTTGCTAATTTATTTAATTGTTTTCCCCATCATGATTCTTAAACATGAAAAAATAAAGCCACCAAGCGTTTGTCACAGTCAGAACACATTCCTGTACGTGTTACTAAATCAGAGCATTTCTAACTAGCAAATGGTTTTACATGATAAATGACTGGAATCTGCTGCCATGCCAGGGGTGCTTTAAGCTAAATGCTAATGTCAGTATGCTAATGAAACACAACAACAATGCTAACATGCTGATGAGTAGCAGGGAATGTTTACATGTTCACCATCTTAGTTTAGCCTGTTAGCATTTACTACATTTCATTCAACATAAACACACACACTCTCTCTCTCTACCTGTCCACTGGTCCCTCCTGGTACTAACTCCTGATTGGCCAGCTGAGCCACGGCCGTCATGGCGGGCCGCAGGTCCCCGCAGGCAGATGCCAGGATGTCACTGACGGTGACGCTGGTCGCCTTGTCCGTCACCATGGTGTCAGCGTTGTCACGGAGATACTCGAGCAGCGGGGGAGAGACGACTTCCAGCAGCTCCTTCCTCCGGATTGCCACGTCCTTTTTACTGAAGAGACCGAGACAGGAGTGATGCTACCATGGTTCACGTTGTGGTTTCTCATCAGGCAGATGTTTGTTCCATTTAATCCTGACAAAATCAACTAACACAGACTTGTCCTACATTTCAATAATATATTTTTTTAACATTTCCGAGCCACATAATTTTCTAGCCAAAAACGTGTCTGTAGCTGTTTTGTGCAACAAGGGAGTCGACATTGCAGCTTCTTATTAACAGCTGTGACATCAGTTACCCAAGATCAGGTCTATCCAAGCACACGTACACGTTACCTGTGTGCGTTTCCGTCTCCTTGCTCCAGCACCTTGATGATCTCTGGCAGCAGGTGAGCAGGGTCTCTGGGGCTCAGCAGGTACAACAAAACCTTCTTTCCATATTTATTACTGATGACCTCTTCCAGAGACGACAAGATCTCCTGCACAGGTGGGAAACAGGTGAGAGGGTTTCAGACAATAACTACGACTTCTCACACATCACTCATCTGTCAATTGACCTGACGGCTTCTTTAAATCATTTTTCAAATCATACCTGTGTTTGATTTTTTTTTTTTTTTTTTTTTTGAATAAACTGCAGTCACCATTTGAATCATCAGGATTTGAACTGAGTCTCGTCAGACTTACGGAGAGCACGGCCTGCTTGACCAGCTTGGTGTCGTCCACACAGTCAAACATGGCCAGTAGCACCAGGTGACCAAACTCCCCCTGTGGACAAGCAACAGTCAGTCACACATCAACAACAGAAGAGACTGCAGTTCAGGTTAACCCATGAAGTCTGCACTGATGATTGAGCTTCTATATTTCTACGTGTTCTCAGCTGGTCTGAACACCAGCGAGGCCCAAGAGTCTGGCTTAGTGTGGACAGTTCCTCTAACAAAGCCAAAAACAATCAGACCTTCAGACCTGTCCTCCTGGTAAATAATCACCTGTTCTGATCTGTTCAAAACTCCTATGAGCTGATACAGCACTGACAGGTTGTTTCCAGGAACGAATGAAGCAGCACTGACGACTCACCGTAGCAAACTTCACCATGTACGTCTTCATAGTTTTGATGATGACTTTTCTGTCCTGAAACGTGGAAAAAAAAGGCTCAAAACAAAGACACTGTACAGCAGACATTTATTTTACCTCAACACTTTGTTTCCTGCCATAGAAACGCTAAATCTCTTGATGTAAAATAGAGGCCTGCATATGAAGTGTTGCAAGTGCCAGTCTAAGGATTACATGGGGCAGAATAAAGAGGAGCCGCGCCGTGTGGAACTCTGGGTCAACTGAAAGTCTGTTTACAGCTCTTATGGAGCAATGTTGCATATGAGAATACATGTCTTTCCATTTTTTAAATTTGTGATTGATAAATTGCAGACGGCCTCCTTCGGTAGGTCATCAAAGGCCAACCATCTGTAGCGTATTTGAGCCTGGCTGCATATTTCTTCAAGACATTAATAAAGCTTCCTCTTCATCAAATAAAACAGAGGTGTGTTTTGTGTGTGTGTGTGTGTGTGCGCACACACACCTTGGCCGTCCCGTGCCACAGACAGTGCATTGCCACTCGTGCTCCGTCGTGTGTGTGAGCCATGTAGACGACTGACTCTCTGATGGACTCGATCATCTCCTGCTCAGAGCGGAGAAAATACAAAGCAGAAAAATATATAAATGTGTTAGTGATAAATACACTCAATAGTAAATAAATGAACTTGTCTTATGTGAGATGTCAAAGAGGTGCTTACTGTTCTCTGTTTGTCTGGGGCGAACAGGAAAAAGTCCAGAAAGACTTTGTGGACCAGAGAGTGTTTGATCACTTGTTCTCTGAAACACAACAACAACAACATGGGTCAAATTCTACATATTAATAAAATGCAGTCAAAGCGAGCAAAAAAATAATTGATATATGAATTCCAATTACATGAAATTACATAAGGAAAAGGAGAAATGAAAGGAAAAAAAATCAAAGTGAAATAAAGCTTCTTCCATATATATTCATAACTTGAGTCACAATCTAAGCCTCATCTGTGGGAATTTCTTTTCCTTATCAGTGCTATTATACTTGCAATGCGCATGACCTTGATGTTGTTGTATGTCTGTGTGTTTCTACTCTTCTTTCTTTACCTTGATGTAGGGCTGCAAATAACCTTCAATTCAATTAATGGCATGAAAAAAGTGACCATCAGCAGTCATTGTTACATGACTTGTCAGAGATATTCAATTTGCATCGTTAGAAAACAAAAGTAGAAAATGCTCACATTAAAGAATCTGGAACCAGAAAACGTGTAGTTTAGCTTCAACTGTCTGTTGATTAACTTTGGCTACTATTTGCTATGTACAAACTTATGCTGATAACATGTTAAGTAAAATTATTTCCTTGAGATCAATGGAGTTTCGTCTTGTCGAGGGTTTTATGTTCCTGCTGCTCATACTTCATTTCACTTCAGTTCTAATCTATGTCTTAACTGTTTTTTTAGTTTTCTCGTCTTACTTCTGGGCCATAGGTGTGAGAATCTGCTTCATCTCGTCGATGATGTTGTTCAGCTTGTCCGGGTTCCCCTCCGCAACTTTCTCGATGGTGTTACACACTGATGACTGGACACACAGTCACAGAAATGTTTATACTCAGCCGTCAGTCAGCACACAAAACCATAATCTATTCAACACTGAGATGGAGTTGAAAAGTAACGCAGAAGCACCGTGATACCATCAACATTGTCAAATATTATGCCATCTAATAATTGCAAGCGTGTGTGTGTGTGTGTGTACCTTGCAGACAGTGAAGGTGTTCCCGTACAGCTCCTCAGTGAGCATGAGCCTCTGTGCGAGCACAGCTTTGTCGTTGTAAGCGTACTCGATAATGGTCGAGGCGGCGGCGTGGCGAAGCATCGGCCGCACGTGACCTTTAAACGTTTGCATCACAGCCGCCATCAGCTCCTTGTTCCTGTGCAGGAAATGCAGACACACAACTCTCATACACATGTCCACACACACACTACTGTCATCTAGATACTTTAACTGGACCAAACTGAAGACCAAGAAGTCCTGAGAGCTCAGTTAAAATCTCTTCTTTTATATTTTCAGTGCAATAACCTGATCTCTGGTTTATGGATGACACTCTAATATAGTCATAAAATACAACATATCAGACTTCATCACATATTTACCATTTCTCAGAACATTTAACCAAAATGGTGTGGGTTATATTTGTCTCATTAACAACCAATCAGATCACTGAAAATTAAATTTCAAACAGTGACCCTGACCTGATCTGATATCTGTCATCACTGTCTCCATATTCAAAAGCAACCTGATAGTCTGTCTATTATCTCAATGGTTAAATACTGTGTGTGTGTTTGCATGTGCATTTTAACTGTTGAACATGCACCATCAAAGACAAACCAATCTGAGCTGACTCACCCGTACATCAGCAGTTTCTTCACCACATGTCTGCCGTACTGCGACTTACACAAACCGATGATGTCATCTGCGGGAGACGACAAAGCACCAAAAGTTAATGCCTGTTAATTAGCTGCTCTACTCCAATGTCACAAATACAGAATGAGGAGCTGGTCTACAGGTCAGCTCCAGGTCCTCCATCCCGCACATTCACCACTCCCATCCTCATGATTCGACTTTGATACGAACAGAGGAATGATTCACCTCATAGATGTGTTTCCTGTTTATGTGCATTCTGCCCCCGACACATGCACACATCAAACAACAACATTTTATGAAAAGAAAGCAGGTTATTTAAAAGTGGCACTGCAGCATGTGTTTGGCTGCCAGCACATGAATGAAAAACCTGAGGGAACATATTTTTCTACTCAATGTCCCACTGTGTCTATTGAAGCCAATGTTGGGATCAAAATAACAGAAGAGCTGAAAGCAACACAGTGACACTATAAGACGACTGACAGCTCCAGTCGGGCAATGATGGCAGCTGCCACCTTCAGTTACCACAGACAGATACAGTAATAGACAAGTTAAAAAGGCAGCAGATGAAGATGTCAAAATTGTCTGTTCACCTTTGAGCTCCTCAAACACTTCCTGTCTCTGCTCGTGGCTGCCGAACTGGATGAAACACTGCAGCACTCGAACAGAGTCGTGAGCAAATGCCATCTGGAGGCAGGAGAGCAGAAATAAGATTTCAGAACAGAAAGCCAAAACATTACCACAATGTGTGAACCTCCCTGTCTGACTGCTCTTGCTTCAGACTTCTATTAGTGGTGTCTCTGTGTTTGCAAATTTTAACTAATTACTAGGAGTTGTCCATTATTTGAATTACCAATAGAAGTGATGGACATACCTATGAAAATAGGACACTAGTTGCATCAAGGCAGAAATGGACTCACCTGCTTGATCTTCCCGCGGATCAGATCATGAAGCTCCTTCATCAGCTTCTTCTTCAAGTCGTTGTCGCAGTTCTTTCTGTGGACACACATACACCACCATCATCTGTCAATGTGCACGCATCAGCGCTCACAGCATCCATGTTACAAGCTCATCGTGCAGTGTGTGTGTGTGTGTGTGTGTGTGTGTGTGTGTGTGTGTGTGTGTGTGTGTGTGTGTGTGTGTACCTCCTGAGGTCTCCCCACACTCGTTTTGCCTGACAGATAATCTGGAACATGTCCTTCCTCTCTGCAAGCTGCCTGTTCATCTTCAGGTCCTTCTTCCTCTGCTGTCTATTCTTCTTCAGCTCCTCCTTCGTCATCTCCTTTGTCTTCGGCTTAAACTCACCTTTCTTCATCTTCTTAGCCACTGGACCTGACCACACACATGGAAATCAGTGTCAGTGTTTTGACACGTCAGTGATTATCATCAAGACTGAAACTGAATCCAGGCAGTGAGGAACAGAAGTTAAAGTTTCCACTTTGAGCAGAGCAGCAAAACAAGCAACCAATCACCAGCCTATATGATACAGAGATGTTGTTTTGCCTTAATTAGATTGGGTAAAGATGTACTTCCTGATGCTGTGTTATAGCTAGATGGACAGATAAAAAGCACCCCCAAAGCCATCCTGAAACAACTGATCCACTGATAGCTCAACTGATCAGAAAGCGAAAAAGAAAATAAAATTCAAAACCAATTACAAAAATCTTTTGGCGGAGATGTTGCAATCAAATTTATCTTATTACTGAGGTTGATGGCAATATAACAAAGACTATGATTTTAAGAATATTCACCCTCTGGATTGTGAGTCCATCTCATGTATTTAAGATGCTGTATTCCAGTGCTTCTATAGTCGGGACAATGTCCATAATGCTATTGGGAGCATGTCATATGTGTGTAACACTGTGGGTGTTGTATAGTGTACATACAGTGCAAAGTCTAAAGTGGAAAAATTAAATCAGATGTACATGTTAATATTCCCTTTTGTTTGAATATATATAATGGTCAGAAGATTCAGCAACAATGAGAAGTAAAAGACTGAAATATGAAAAAAGCACACTGTAATCTGTTTACTCACCTTCACCCCCCTCTTCTTCCTTTTTCGCTTTAAAAGGTGGCAGTTTCCTCTTCTGTGGCCCCTTGCCAGCTTTGGAGAAAGCAAATTTGGGTTTTTTGTTGCCGCCGTCTCCACCTCTCCCCGGTTTGCTCTTCTTCTCTGCGTTGTTGTATGGTTTGAAGGGCTTTTTACCGCCTGGCTTACTGCCTGGTTTCCCACCAAGTTTGGTCCCCATGGAATCTGGACAGAGTGAAAAAAGATCAATGACAAACCTGGTTGAACGTGATGGTGTACTTGGTTAATGTTAGCTACAGCTTACCTTTTCCTTTCTGTGAGAACTTCTTCCCACCTTTAGGAGAAAAGGGTTTTTTCGATTTAGCCTCCATCCTAATTTGCATCCCAGAGAGAAACAGAGAGGAGGACAACGGCAGGAAGACAGACATACAATTAATGAGAAATCTGGGCTCCAACTAATTTTACATGCCTCGACGGCTGAGCACTAAGCCTGCCTAAGCTGATTTCTGCACATTTAAAGATGAAGTATCTCAATCTCTCACTCCTGCAAGTACCATAACCTTAAATATCTGGACAAAAGTGGCAGGAAACCTTCATTTGATTTTATCAGAATATTGGTGTGAAAGGAGTTATACTTAGCTGTACAAAGAACAGGACTGTTCACAACAGGTAAGTGGGCAAGATCAGAAAGCATACTTATTTAGAGAAGAATTAATAAAAAACATTATGAAGACAATGTAACGACCCTGATATATAAATATGTAGGTGCAGGTTGTACACAGTTAACATGACAGAACCTAAAACAACTGTGAGTTAAAAGTAAAAAGTAAACGTAAATGTCATCACGTGCATGCATTGAATTATAATATTTTTCTTACAGGGAATTCAGAGGGAAACACTGTTATTTTAACCAACTACATCTAACGTTTTAGATACTGTAAGTGGTTGTACT
Source organism: Centropyge bicolor (assembly GCA_037975185.1). NCBI lineage: Eukaryota > Metazoa > Chordata > Actinopteri > Pomacanthidae > Centropyge > Centropyge bicolor. Next base: position 702,112 of record JBBMOC010000095.1, on the reverse strand, counting down.
GCAATGTAAGTAACTGTAATTTAGTTACTTACTACTTTATAGTTTTGATACTTGAGCACGATTACAGGCTTACTTGAATGCGGCCCATTTACTTCAGTTGGATTAGTTTTAGATTGTGTCGTCCCTACTTTTACTTGGATGAAGGGTTTGAGTCCTTTTTCAGAAGTTAGTTAGCTCCTAGCATTAAAAAATGGATGTCAACAAAAATCATCATATTATCGATAACGGCACGCACTTCTGTGGTTTATCTGTACTGTTAACGCGAACAACAACAAGAAATATAACATCTTTACTGGTGTTACTTACATCTCAGATGAACACACACGCTGCCCCAGCTCTGTCCCATGCGTTCTGTAGCCAACACGATTTACGGCACAAAGCGTCCAATCAGACTGAACCGCCGCTGCCGTAAATCGTTCCTTTTTGCGACAACTCTTTATCGCTGAAAAGTATTAAAATATGAACTTTTGTACATACAGTCGCATTCAGCATATTTGTTCGTCCTCACAGTGTTTCACTGTAACGACAACAACGTAGTTCTTTATCGGTCAAAAGTCTTTGGCGTGCTTATGTGGAGCGGCCATATTTGTTTACAAGTGTCATTTAAAGGGATAGACGTGGTTACTATGGTTACAGCGCTGGAGGAGTTCAGAGCCTAAAACTATTCAATTCAATTAAAAGAAACTTCATTTGTCCCCGGGGGCAATTCAGATTATTAACAACTTTTGAAATAGTCCGAATATCCAGCTAATTTTGTTTATGTGTTATGTTATCCTACTGAATCATCATAAGTAGGCATAACTTAATTATAGAATTGCAATAATCCAAGCATTTATCCATAGACTGTATAACAATAGAACAATAGGTTAAGAACTTCATTAACCAGCAGGCTTTGCAGCGGGGTGACTTTCCCTGTCGCCTGGCAACGCTTCCAAACACGGACGTGTGGAGTCGGATAATTGCAGATTACACATTCAATAAGGTAGCACACATTAATATGAATCACAGTTAATATTTAAAATTACTGTTAGCTTAATTTTGAATACCTGAAAATGTTAGCTAGGTTTTACCTTTTTATTATCACAGTCTCTGTCATGTAAAGCTTAACGTCAGTTTGGTCAAATTGAAAACAATCTTACCTTTCAGTGATCAATGCCATTATTTATTTTACAGATAAGAAAACAGAGAAGCAGATGACTGAACAGCAGAAATGTCGGTAGAAAATGCAACCCAGGCTGAGACAGCCTCCCGGGAAAACACTGAAGGTAACTTCAGAGAGCAGAATCATTATGGAATCACACCTAGCTAACCTGAAAGCTTCAAGACTTAGATTCACATTTGTATCCACTCAAAACCATGCTAACATTAGCATAACACATGGAATACAAGCAGCATAACTACTTTCAACACAACTGGAAGATGAACTGTATAGTCGAAACATTTCAAATTGATGATTTGAAGAGGCAGCCATAATGCAACAGCTGAAAGAAGTTGAAACATCAGTTAAAATGGAAGTCATGAAATAAGTGGAAGTTTCAGTTTAAATGTAAGATAAACACACTGATGTAGAGTCACTTATGTGTGGCTGCAGGTGGGAAGTGGAAGTTGATTCTACTGAGAGCTGTTGAATCACCAGTTGAAGAGTAAAAGATTAATTGATGAAATTGAAATGATGCACAAGTTAATTAATTAATGACTAAAAGCTGCTGTCAAATATTTCCTCTCTCACAGGATGTGATGCTGAAAACACAGTGATGCAGCAGGAGGCAGAGAAGGAATCAAACGAGCAGCTCTCAGCAGACATGTACCACAAGTATGAGGAGCTTCACTCCAGACCATTTATTACACCCGACTCTGACATCCCAGAGAACCTCCTGCACCTCTCGTATCCTTCTTTGAAAATTAGTCGTATGAAAAACATTTCACACCACAGTTCTTCTCACTTTCTGTAATCATACTTAGCAAGTTGAGGCAAATCAACATCTATCACGAGTACATCCACATAGTTTTTATTTATTAGTTGTTGAACTTGCAGGTTCAGAGTTTTCATGTCAATCACAGAGAAATGTTTGTGTTAGGAGAGAAAATAACCCTGTAGTAGACTTTTAACCAACAAAACTGGATGCTTTAATCTGACTCATGCTTTAATCTGACTCATGCTTTAATCTGACTCTGGAGTCTGGGTTTTAATTCCCTCAATTTATTTTCAGATGATGTCATTTTTCACTCTTCAGTCATTTGTTTGTTTTTAAGCAGGTTAATTACAAGATAAGCTTTAATAAGATCATATTTTATTGATTGTTATTCATTTCATTCAGAGAACTATTTGAATGAAATAAGTACAATTAGAAAATAAGAGGGATGACATTAGAATGCTATATACAATATAAGTTACAATAGCTTATATATGACATTTGTGCAAATATTTGCAGCCATTATGTGCATACCTTTGCTCATAAGTGTAGGTAAATATGAATAAGAAGATAAAGTGATACTATTTTTATATAATGTTGTAAGTAATAGAAATGTGAGTGTGTCACTTACAAAGCATAGTAATAGTAAGAATACTATAGATAGTGGTGGACCAGGTGCCGGTATATTGTAGTAAACAAGCAGGTGTTACTGTAGGATCTTTGGTAACATAATAAAATAATCTAAAGTGAATCTCTGAAAGCTTTGTGTAAAGCTTTAGTGAATCTGATTTTGATCCTTAATTCGTCCTGCATTCAGTCACTCCTTTGGTTATGACAGTGGACGCAGGGGGAACCTGCAGCTGCTGGATGACAGAACACTGATGTTTATAGCAGGAAACCTGCTCGTCCTGCTGGACGTTTCCACCAAGGAGCACAGATACCTCCGCTCCTGCAGTGGAGGAGGAATCGGCTCCATCGCGGTAAGATGGTTAACAAACTGCATGTCATGTCGCTGAAGAGTCACTCTGAGCTGCTGGTCCGACGACATGGATGAACAGACAGATATATACTCAAGTACAGCTTTGACAAAGTGGTACTTTGGAAGTAAAAATGTATAATATTGTATAGATTTGTGGTTCAGGAGCCAAATCATGGAAAATGCTGGTGGGGCTCTTTAAGTAAAAGTTCTTTTGATGGTAGAGAGAGACTCATCACTGGAACTCACTTTTCACAATTTTAATTCAAATGATGTTTGATAAGCAGCTTTAATTTGTAAGTTTGTGAGGTCAGTCAGAGTAAGAGCGAAAGACTTAGGTGCAAAATGTAACTTTTAGCCGTCTGATAAATACAAGCCCAGATCAGCAGACTTGATTTTACAAGTGTGTGTGTGAATAGCCCCAAGAATATGCTCTGTGATCCCTTCTACAATATATGATATGATGTGATATAATATTCAAATGATCAAAGTACAATGTCTAAAGAGCTCTAAGTATAAATGAGGTAAGTGACTGAGTTAAATCATAGACGGTATAAAACAGTCAAATACAATTTCCTCAGAAATATCCATATACAATTATGTTTTATTCTTAGCTCTTTACCAAGCATTTAAGGGATAGACCCTATCCAACAGGATGTGGAGCAAATGTTACAGATTGCTTTAAACTGTTGTCTTAATTCTTTGTGTGTGTTAAGGCACACCCGAGCAAGGAGTACTTTGTTGTAGCAGAGAAGGGAAACCAGCCCAACATCATAGTCTATGAGTATCCCTCGTTACGACCGTACAGGATCCTCAGAGGTAAAAGACGCATTGAGTTGAGTATTTTTTTTTTATTATTTATTTTAAATATTATGTTTCCGTTGCACTAATGTTCATGCTTAACCCCCTCCTCTGTAGGCGGTACAGAGCAGGCATACAGCTTTGTGGATTTTAACCGTGACGGGAGCCTGCTGGCCAGCGTGGGTAGCTCACCTGACTTCATGTTGACGCTGTGGGATTGGAGGCAGGAGGAGGTGATGCTGAGCTGCAAGGCCATTTCTCAGGAAGTCTACCGAGTCAGCTTCTCCCCTTACAACCCGGGCCTGCTCACATCGTCAGGATCTGGACACATCAAGTAAAGGACATAGTGAATCCTATTATTTAGGACAATTAAGTCCTATACTATTAACTACAATTTCTTAGCTGAGACCAGTGACCATTTGTTGACCTAATCCTTTACATAACCCCCCCAGTAAAACTACAACTGTTACAGAACTGATTTCAAACATCAGATGTTTACATTGATGGAAAAATACCTTCTCTCCCTCAGGTTCTGGAAAATGGCTAGCACATTCACAGGTCTTAAATTGCAAGGTCTTATGGGACATTTTGGGAAAACCGCAGCAACTGATATTGAAGGCTACGTGGAACTTCCTGATGGAAAGGTCTGTGTCCTGCTGATATGACATTTTGGGATTGTAGTCAGTCAGGAAATGTATCAAACAAGACTTAAAATTTACTCTTCTATTTTCTCTGTTTTTAGCCACACAGAGCTTTTGAGTGCATTGCATGATCCACAGATGAAGTTGCTCAGTTGTCAAAGGCGTTTAGATTTTTGAGCACTTATTGATAAATATTGTGTGATACGATCAAAAGCTCCAGCCACTGGGTAGACGTGGTCAGATTATTTTTGTCAACTGCAAGGTCACACTTCAATCTCAAAAATATTTTGGTTAGAAAAACGAATAATTGCTTCTGACACATGGAACACTTCGTCTCCTCCTGCCAGGTGGTGTCTGGCTCAGACTGGGGCAACCTGCTGCTGTGGGATGGGAATGCCATCAAGGTAGAGATTTGCCGTAAGGGGGGGCGGAACTGCCATACCGGGACGGTCCAGCCCTTTGCCTTAGAAGACGGACAGCTGATGACAATCGGCTCTGATGGAGTGGTCCGGGTAGGATACTTGAAATATAATAACCTCAATATGCTTTATGGTTAGAACATGTCTGCAAGTTGGTCGTGGGATATTAAAGGTTTAAAGGATAAGTCTGAGATTATTGTTAACCAATTCCATGAAAACATCAAAACCAGTAATGTTAGTCTGCCCCTCAGTACTTTCTGTCTGAATGTACATTTGCTGCATCATGTATTGGACGTTGCCAGATAAAGTCCAAACACAACACAGAGACTGATGGAGGCTGATGTATAAGCAATAGGATCCCTTTCTGGGGTCCAAAAATACACACAAATAATTTGACAAATATGTGGACGTTGGTAATTAAAAATGAGAAATAACAGGAAAATGTAATGTAAAATTCAGCATAAATAAAGGGGAAAAAAAGAATTTCATTTAAACATATGATTGCCAACTATTTTTTGAGAAGTTAATTGACCCTTCTTGACATTCCTAATAAGCCTAAATGGTGACCCAAATGGAGATTGTGTGTAATCAGGTTTAATGCAGTCAGTATGAGTCTGTAACCCCCCCTCTGTCCCTGCAGGGCTGGGACTTTGAGAGCATCGACACTGCGGACAGTAACGGTGACAGCAGCAGGTTTGAGATGGAGCCCATGAATGAGGTTGTGGTTGGACACAACGTCTGCCTGTCCTCCGTGGTGAAGAGCTCCCTGCCTGACTCCTTCATCTGGTTTGCTCAGGTCAGAGGGCAGAACGGCAAAGGTTACTCATTAAGACCATTTGTAATACATGATGCAGCCTTGTCTCGATCGGATACCCAAACCTGTCTCTAAATCATTTGTTCTTGCAGGATTCCAGTGGAGCAATCTGGAAACTGGATCTTTCATTCACCTACACGGTTGGTTTCCTACACTCACACTTTGGTTTTCATAGAGTAATGTTCTCTGTTTGCAGTCATCTTTAGTGTCACGATTATCACTTGTATTAATCTATGAATGATGTACAGAAAACTCTCTGCACACACTTCACATCAAGGTCGAGTTTCAATGATTAGAATGTACTGATTCCTCTGTAAAGGCAGGCTGACAGATGTGCACAGATGTTAGGTCATTTTAGCTCCTTCCTGAGCTTTTTCCACAACTTTCATGCTTACAAATGAAGGACTTCATCTGGGTTTATTGTGATCATTAAGAGGGTAAAAAAAAGAATCCTA
>JBBMOC010000095.1:628593-691093 GCA_037975185.1 Centropyge bicolor | reverse complement strand
TTTACATTTAGTAAGTCAATGGGTTTTAATGGTTAGCAGTTTCATTTGCCACAGACAGAGGAGAAGAAATAAAAAAAAAAAAAAGTAAAAGTAACATCTTGTTTCCACGTTATTCTTACAGGTGGCTCTTGAGACTGAGACGTTAGCCCAAGACATTGAGGACCCAGCAGCCTACAGGTGAGTGTGAATAATTTGGTCCTCCTCTTTTTCTCTGTCTCTCTATTCTTGTCTTTTGTGTGTCTCATTTTTCTTTTTTCTGCGTCTCCAGTAACAGAAGTTATTTGTACAGTAGACTTTATAGTCTTGTAGTCTTTATTTAATTATTCCTTTTTTAGAGGAATTTCTTACATTTAGCTACGTCTATATTTAGGTGTCACTGTAACTCAAGGAAATCATGATCCATCAACTTTGATCTAAATCTCTGACCCCTCCAGCATAGAAACAGCCAAGCAGAAGCTGGAGAAGGACCGCCGGCGTCGGGAGGCCGAGCTGAAGATCGCAGCCAAGCGGAAGAAGCTGGTCGAGCTCCAGAAGAAGTTTAAACAGCTGCTGAGCGACAGCCAGAGTCTGCCGGAGCATGTTCGCCCGAAACCTGAGGTACAGAGACACACAGCTGGCAGCTCATGTTTTTGGCCATTGTTGCTGCTGTTTCTTCTTAAGTTTCAGAATAAGACTAAAGTAAGCATCCAAAATTCACACCAGCAGCAGGACATCAGATGGGCTTAAACGTTTGTCCCTCTTATCCCCATCAGCCCTGACCTCCACCACAGCTCTGTGTCCTCAAACACATGCAAACCAGAAAGCTGTAAAAAGGGTCTGTACTGTGAGTGTGTGTGCTCTCCTGAGATACTCCAGTGTGGATTCCCCTTAAGACTCTAAATGTTGTTGTAGCTCCAAGAGGGTGGTGCTAACAGAAAGGACAGACTGATGGATGGATTCTGCCTTGAACACATCAAAAACATTTAGAACACAAACATGGTGTGTGGGTTCTTGTTTTAATCATGCGTGGGGATCAAATCTGTTCTCATAGCAACAATACATTTACATGTGTGCAAACCAGGTTATGCAGAGAAATCAGTTTATGTAGATAATCAGAGGACGGGTTTACATGTACTGTAGCAGCCTGGCTCCGTCAGTCTGTGACACATGCTCCATGTGCCAGTGTATGCGTGTGTGCATGTAAACCCTCCCATTGGGGAAACCTTTGCAGTGTTCTCAGTTGTGTGTGTTGTGTGTAGGAGCTGCAGCTGGACCGGCGTTTCACCGAGCAGGCGGAGAGGGTGAAGACCCAGAGGGTGAGGGAGGTGACAAAGCAAATGGCCTGGGAGGAGGAGCGCTGTAGCATCGCACTCAGCAAACTCCAGGATTGGTACCGACCGAACACATACAGACGCACACATATACGCACACATATACGCACAGACATTGCATAATAATTGAAGATAGTAGGTTAAAATAAGCATACCAGCAGCATCACTGACCTAAATACAGTAAGTAATAACTGACAATTATTGTCTGTTGAAACTTGTCTATGTTTAGTTTAGTCTAGTTCAGTGATTCCCAACCTATGGGCCGCGGCCCCCTGGTGGGCTGCGAAGGTATTGCAAGTGGGCCGCCAAATCATTTCCAAAATATTTTGACTTTTGTATGGGGGAGGGAAGAGTGTAATTATATAAAAATAAACAGAATAATGTCCTTAATGCTAAAAATCACTTACATTTAAAATGATATTATAGATGTTCAAATATTCTTTTTATTATTAGTTTGTTTTGTTTTTAGAAATGAGAGATAGAAACTTTTGCTGTTATGGGCCGGACCATTTCACAGTGGGACCTGTTTATGAAGCTGAGGCTGAAACTGCAGTATAACATGGACAGCTGGCTAGCAACAGGGAGAATAAAAAGAAAAGAGAGAGAGGAGACTGGTGAATCAACAAGTGATCTCCCCACCATCACACACAAAAAAAAGATGTCGGAGAAAGTACAGTGCTGAGTACATAGAGCTGGGATTTTTTTAGTTGTCATTTCTGATATTTGTGTGATGCTGATGCACAGCTCCTTGAATGGTTTGTGCGTGTGTGGTGTTGGAACATGTTACAGATGATGTGTTTGTGACTGTGGAGCTTCCATTTGGTTTCTATTGTATTCAGTTCAGTCCTTTATGTTTCGTCTCATTGATTTGCCTCCGTATTTATGGAATCAAAGGTGGGCCACGACAATGTTTGAGACTTAAAAGTGGGCCCTGAGTTGGAAAAGGTTGGGAACCACTGGTCTAGTTTATTATCACTGATAACAAAAGACTGACTGAATATTCATATGTGAGTTTAAATATTCTACCTGACTGAGGTTTTGATTTGGTAGAAAGTTGAGTCCAGAATGAAACACTCATCTCTCGTGTTTGTTTTCAGGTTCAGGGACTCTCTCGAGGCCAACGTGGTCACCGTGGTCGCCATCTGCACCGACCACAGAGTCTCCACCTACCGCCTGCCGCTGCTCACTGAGCCTTCAGCGCGGCTCAGGCCTCAGAGCAGACCAGGCTGGCCCCACAGAGACGCAGCTGCTTCGCCGGATCGCAGAAAATCCAGAGCTGAGCCCGCGACAGACAGCAGCAAATTAGAAGGTGAGAAAGTGTTTGTGTGCTTTTTTCACCTGTCAAACCGAGCCTGACCCGTCACCTGCGTGTGTTCTCCAGAAGAGCAGGTGCTGCGCCGCCCGGTGGCTCGTCCAGCAGGGATAAAGCTGGCAGATCGGCAGGTTGAGAGGCTCCGAAAGGCTGCAGAGAAAGCTGAACAAGCTCGAGCCAAGATCGAGAAGAGGAAGCAGGAATGGGCCCAACTGTGAGTGTCAGGTCTAAGACTGGACATAGTAGGACTCAAATGCACGACACACACCAGGCAGAGATCAAAGTCAGAAAGATTTACTGAGGTAATGGTTGGTACACAGGTGGTAGAGCATCTAGCACAGAGGGAATGACTGAGACTAAATAAAACTAAAAGCATGACCTTCGTCAGAGGCAGTGGACATTGAAAAATTAGATTTACATTGCACGCTCAGTTTTGTTTTATCTCCACACTGTTTCCTGCATTCTAAAAATTATATATAAATAATGATATAATGCAGTTCCAGATTAACCCGCTAGGGGGCAAAAATGAACCTTGGGCCTCTTTCATGTGTATAATATAGTATTAGTATAAGAATTAATTGGTGCAAGACTGTGATTGATTTTCAATCTCTCAGTCACGCCGAGAAGCCAAACGAGAACTGCGAGGATCCACAGGACGTGCAGGCCATCCGCGAAGCCAAAGAGAACATCGGAGACTTAAAACTGAAGTCAGCCAAAGACTTCACTGTGCCGAAGCACCTGAGGATGAACGCTGAGAGGAAGAGAGCACAGCTGATTGACCTGGAGGAAAATGTACGCACAGACACAAACATATCTATGAACTCCCTCAGATTTTTTTTCTTCCATTTTTCAACAAAAAAAAATATGCTGTATACTTTGAACCTATTTGATATGTTTATATTTCAATCTCTCAGTTCCAAGTCCTGTTTGTAGATATTTGTGGACAGTTGTTGTGGACAATCAAAAAAATTAATTATGCAATATATATATAAAGTCATACAAACAAGATATTATGTGAAATTATACATTTTAATCTAAATCCCCATTGGTTCATTAATAAATTATTTGATCATAACAAGTTGTATTCATTTTGATCAGTTTTGATAATTGATTCATTGTTTGAGTCATTTATGAAGCAAAAGTGCCATCGCCTTGCTTCTTATGTCAGTTTTATGTCACTGCAGAAGGCAGAGAAACAAGAACCTTGGTGGAGCTCTGGAATGTGCATTTCTCACTTTTGTTGTTCATTGAAGAACTCCATCCATCCCACCAGATCCGTAGGAAGCAGACTGAGATGAATGGGCGGATCATAGCGTTGCGGGACTCCAAGCTTCACCTGGTGTCGCGGTTGCACGCTCATGCTCAGCAGGTCCAGAAGGTCCAGCAGCGACTGGCGAGCCATCTCCACCGCCCTTTACCTGTTCTGCCTAATATGCTACCAGAGGAAACCCCAGAGAAGAGGCTGCAGTATGGCAATGCCACCCTGGAGCGATACCGGGTTCTGAGGCAGCAGAGGTACAGGAGGCCAGTTTTAGCTTGATCCAAGACCAAGATTCAGACAAAAAAAAAAAGAGTTTAAGCGATCATGTGAATTTGACTCAGACACACAGGTTCAAACCTGTTTTTTTTTTTTAACTACGTTTCTATTGAACATAAAAAGACACGATACAGAATGAAACACTCCTTGACAACATCACATAATAAGTATGACAGTGCAGAAAAAAAACAAAGCCAAAAGAAGAAAAATAAGATCAAATTATATGTATATATATATATATATATATACATACACCTAGGTACACACACACACACAAACATATATATATATATATGCATATACACATATGTATACATCTTCCTTTACCTTACTAGGGCCCAGAAAGTTTAATAATATCAATGAATAAAAAGTAAATAAATGGACAGTTATGACATTAGAACATAATGTGGGGTTCTCCTTAGTCAGAGAGGTTCGTACACAGGTTGCCGTTCAAATCTGTTTTAAACCTACAACCACAGCTAAGCTAGAAGAGCAAGAGTTGCTCATGATATATTACATATGTCTACTTGTTTATTTTCAAACAGGTTCAGGACCATGGTGCAGGAGGAGCAGGAGGGAGCCACGAGTTTATTGGAGCAGCTGGATAAAGAGGTGGAAAGAGAGGAAGGGAAGGAGGAGGAGAGAGGAGAGGAGGCGACTCCTAGTCCTTCAGCTTCATCTGGATCCAGAGAAGAAGAAGAGACGGCCGTGGAGGAAGGAGCAGAGCTGAGTGAGCTGGAGGAGGAGCTCCAGAGGGAGGAGGAGCTCAGACTGCTGCAGGAGCAGGACGCTCTGCTGGAGCAGGTCTCCTGTTTTAGTTCTTAAATGACCAATCTTTGACCAAATAAAATGTCATCACTTTATGTGTGTAATCATAAACAAAGTGTCTTCTTGGATCTACTAAACATGTCAGAAAGTCGATGTATAACAGTGGGATATAATCTGTGAATGTGTTTTGTGATCATCAGATGGAGAGTTCAGTGTGGAGGTTTGACGCGGAGCTGCAGCTGCTGCGTCACCAGAAGCTACATCTGGACTGGCAGCTGAAGCTGGCTGACCTCCGTCATCTGACGTTCTACCAGGAGCTGCTGCTCCTCAAGGAGTGCGAGGGGAGGGAGGACAGCCTGCAGGAGAAGCTCAACGGATGCATGAAAGAGGAGAACAGCATCACGGTGGGACACAGTTTATCTACCTGTGGATCATGTTTTCATTTGATGTCTATCATAGTCTATGGTTTTGATTCTGTTCAGAATGAAAATCACCTTTTTAGAGATTTCATGAGATTTTCAATGGTGGAAAGTAGCTAAGCAAATGTACTGAGGTACTTTACTGTCAAGACAATTCTGTGGTACTTGTGCTTTACTCCATTTCCATTTTCTGCTACTTTCCACTTCTAGTCTGCTGCATTTCAGAAGGAAACATTGCACATTTCACTCCACCTGTCTGAAAGCTGTAGTTAGACATATGATAAGCTTTTAAAATACAGAGTATCGTTTCAGATCAAAGCAGGGGTTCTCAAGCTTTGGCTTGTGAGAATGGACATAAGTAAGGGCATGTCTACCTTGGACTCTAGCATCTGCCATCACAGATATGCTTCAGTTTTAATCAGTCAAGTGTCTACACACTGTACCAGCTCAGGTTCCACTCACACTATGCAGCTGCAAATGCTATGTCAAGCATATTTCAAGTTTTCTGTTTTAAGTGCAACTACAGTGTTTTTATGATGACGCTCAGTTCTGTGCCTGAATGCATCGTCTGTAGAAACAGCTGGGGCACTGAAGCTGCTGCTGTGGACAGACAGTAACAGTGGGTGTTAACAGGTGTTTTCCTTCCACTTTAACAGCTCAGACCAGTGGGTCCCTGTTCAGAGGCCTCGTGTCCGTTGTTACATCCTCCCCTCTCTCTTCTGACAGGGCAAGCTCAGGGAGAGTAATGAAGAGCTGGAGCTGAAGCGGGGCGAGATAGCCAAGCTGCAGGAGAGAGAGAGGGCCCTGACTGCTGCCTTCCAGGCCTCACTGGGTGAGGAGAACAAGTTTGAAGAGTTTCTGACCAAAGTCTTCAAGAAGCAAATCAGACGTGTTAAGAAGAAGGAGCGGACAGGAAATGAAGGTGAGAGGAAGGAACACAAGCGTACAGTGTAACATGGTGTATCAGTTTGCCCATCATGATCCCAGTGTGTGTTTGCAGAAGAAGAGGAGGACAGTGATGAAGGCTCTGACGAAGGTGCTGACTGGGACGATGATGATGATGATTGTGACAGCGGCACAGAGGAGGGGGGAGCTGCTCTGGACGACAGCGTTTGTCCTCCAGGTCGGTGTTGTAGTGGCAGCGTACTTGTCTTGAGGAAACATAATTTCCTCACTCCAAACAAAATATCTGCTCGACAGGCGTGGGATCACGGTCACATCATCACACCAGCCACAGTCAGCATAAAAACAGATTCCTCCATCTTTCATTTTGCCAGAAAGTTCTGTCCAATTATTCCACAGATGACATGAGAAAAATGGGAAAATAAATCCACTGGAGTTGTTGCCCAGATTTTCATGAGCTCTTGTCTGCTCTGTCAAATGTAAAATACAACAAAGTAACTTTAAACTGGAGCTGTGTTTCAGTTGCTGAGTCACGGCGAGAACACATCAATAACGACTGGCCTTGTGTTTTGGATGTGAAGCATTCTGCGTCACTGTGTTTCAAGCTCAACAAACTAAAGTTAGCTTCCTCTGTGAGTATGACTCTGCGTGTGTCTCAGGCTGCGAGCCGGACTTGTTTGAGAACACACTGCAGCTGCGTGAGCGTCGGCTGGACCTGGAGGAGCTGCTGGCCGACAGGAAGAAGAGCGCCGACGCTCTGAAGAAGGAGAGCGACACCCTGCTCAAGAAGGTTGTGCTGGTTTTCATCTTTCTGTCTCCTCGGCTCTGTGCTCTTGTCTCACATCCTGCTGTCTGTGTGTGTGTGTGTGGTTTTTTTTTTTGCTTGGCTCTGCAGGAGAAATCAGTGAGGAGCAGTCGGGAGGCAGCAGAGGACGACTTGGAGCTGGTCAACAGAGAGAAACAGCAGAAAATGAATGAACTGGATGTGGTGGTTCCTCTCAGACTGAGCCAGGTAAACAGGCAAAAACTGCAGGTTCACTGATGACAACATGTTCAAAAAAAGACTTTCATGAAAATAAAACAAAGTATCAACAAAACTCACGGCAAGACTTGGCGAGGAAACACAAGGACGTGAACGTGAACATGAAGAGACGATCTGGCAATAGTAAACAGAAAACAGCTGACTTAAATAGTGTGTGGTGGTGATTAACTTCAACAGAAAACACAGGTGACCTGATGAGGTGGGTGTGGCTGGTGAGTGACATGAAGCAGAGACAAGACACTGGACACAGAAATATGACAGACAGAACAGAAACCAGAACACAGAACTAGAACAGACAGAACAGAAACCAGAACACAGAACTAGAACAGACAGAACTAAACATATCCCAGACAGAAAACTGAGGCACAAATCAAACACAGAACACAGCAAGACAAACACAAGACATGAACAGGACTGTGGCAAAATGGAGACTAACCTGAGAAGAAGGACAGAACTATGGCCGGCATGAATCTAACAGTAAAAATAAAGTCGAACAAAACCAAAGTCTAAACAGAACACTGACGAGGGAACTGTGACAAATTCAAGCTGTAGTTGGCAGATTTGTTGGCACATTTTTGTTCAGCTTCCGAAGATGGTGAGCAGAAAGAAACAAGTAAAACCTCATTGATTAAAACAATCTTTTGCTTCATGCTATTATTCTCCACATGAAGGTTTATTAGGTATTATGGAATTTTCACTTGTTAAATTTCTTCACTTTTCCATCCCCCGTCTTTTTCTCTTCCTTTCTTCTTCATCCATTCGTCTGCCAGATTGAGTTTGTCACAGACGGCTCGGTGCCGTCTGACCTGGGCCCGGCGCTGGTGCTGGACAAGGCGGAGCTGAGCCGGCTGCAGCAGCGCATCAGGCAGCTGCATGTGGAGAAGAGCCAGCAGAAAGACCTGGACTGTCAGGCCCGCAAGCAGCATGTCAGGCTCATTCATGACCGCAAGGAGATGGACGCCAAGATCCAGGGTGAGATCCACACAGGCCAACATCCTGTCTGAGAAGAGCGCAGTGCCCGTCCAGCTTCACCTGAAACCTGTGATGATGTGATACAACGTGTGAAATCAAGATGCAGCATAAACACACGCACGTCAAAGAACAGACACGACAGATGAAAACAAATCCAGCATTGTGTGAGGCTTTTCACCAAACAGTGAAAACTCCCTCAGAAGGTGATGTTAGACATTGATCTGTGTTGGTCTGTGTGTGTGTGTGTGTGTGTGTTGGTGTAGTGCTGGAGAAGCAGTGCAACCAGCTGATGATGATGAAATATGGGAGGCTGGTGGATCTGGAGGCTCTGCAGACGCTGTCGGGGAACAGGAAGCTGGAGGAGCTCAAGCAGGAAAAACTCCTCAAAGAAGCTGCATATGCCAAGGAAATCAAACAGTGGGATGTATGTCGACCTCTGTGTGTGTGTGTGTGTGTGTGTGTGTGTGTGTGTGTGCACGCTTTGGCAAGTGTCACCTGACTGTATCTCTGCTTTGTTTTGTTCTGATCCTCTTTAAACTCCAAACATTTTTAAAAACATCTGTGTGTGTGTGTGTGTGTGTGTGTGTGTGTGTGTGATTTTCAGACAAAGGTGGAAGAGGCGCGTCACACTCTGATGGAGGTGACCAGGTCGAACACAGAGCGTCTCCTCAGTGTGACGAGTCTCTTAGATGAGAAGAAAGAACTGGAGTCTAAACTTAACGCCAGGCAGAAGAAAATGGTAATTTCTTTGCATTGACTTCATTTCATATCTAATATTAATCAAAACTGGGCTCCACAATGTTAATATATGCAAGTGTGTTGTTATGTTTGTTGGAAATGAAACTAACGATTCTCTTGGACAAAGGTCATGATGTCATGTCAGCGCCTACAACTGAGTGAGGCTACATTTGTGACTCTTGAGTAGGGCTGTAATAGAAGACAAAATTCACAGTCGGGGTCAGTTTGGAACATTCTCAGAACAACAACGAGAAATTACAGACGGCAACATTTTTGACATTTATCGTGAAAAATGTAAATGATCAACAGAGTCTCATTGTGGCCTGACTGAAATGCACACATGACGGCACGTTGTAGCAGAGCTCCAGCATTTTGATCATATGCTTAAACCCTGTATTTTCTATGACCAAGTCACATAGTGGAACTGATTAACACTTGTGTTGCATTAGTTATTGCTCTGGTCTGAATCTGCAGTGAGAGGCTGTTTGAAAGTTGCGGACAGTCTCGTTCTGTTGAGCAACACATTTGGGTGATACCATCAGAAGTGACATATTTAAAGTGTTTCCTCAGATGTGCTCGACCTCAGCTGAGCAATGTCCTTGACTGAAGCATTCTACAGCTGATACACAACGACTGGTGCTCTGCCAAAGCATCTGGGATAAAACTGGTGTTGTAGAGTTTCTGTTCCACACGTGTGAGAGCTCTCCATTGAGGTGTATGAACATAATGTTTGTCTGTCCATCTGTGTGTATCCAGGGCCGACAGTTCCAGGACTACAGGAGACGTGTGGACCAGGAGGAGATTGGAAGGCTTCAGGAGCTGGTGAAGAAACAGTCGCAGCAGGCTGAGGCCCTCAGGAGAGAGATTAGCCTCCTCTCCCGTAAAGGAGGCCACGTCCTGCCCCCAGGTCAGGCCCCGCCGCCCCGACTCGCCCCTTTGCCCACCCCTGCAGACCACAACCAAGAGACTTTATAGTTAGTGAACTCTGCTTATTAGTATAATTCTTATGAATCGTTGTTATTCTTAAAACTGAAAAATACTTCAGTTTGTCCTGTGTTTACTCAAAGCCTTGAATGATAAGAGTGTTTAATTTTGTCTTTAGTGAAAGCTATCTATTGGTCTTTGTAACTTCTGTCTGGTGGATGAGAAGATCTGTTTCACAAGGACCTTCAACACTGTATTCCTAGATGCCACTGTCTTAATACACTATAAAAAATGTAACTTCTTGCTTTTAAAATGTCTTGCATACATTTAAAAAAAAATAGATATTTCATATGACTATTTTCAGTATATTTATGAACAAACCATTTTAATTTGACTAGATTTTGTTTATTTGTTGTTTAAGACTCTTTCATTTTTAATGATATTGAAAACTGTTCAAATGCACAAAAAACTCATTTGCTTTCAATCATCTGAATTTTCAACATCTTGCTGGGTTTTTTCCTCTTTCAAACAATAATATTAGATAAAGCTATTTTTTTATTGACACAAAAACTGGTTAACAATTTTTTTGCAAAACAGATATTAGAATTGTTTTGTGTCAATCTAACTTTAAAGATCTTACTAGTTATACTGAATGACATTGTTTCAGGGTAAAATTCTCTGAAATATAAGAAAACATTATCTGCAGTCAGCTTGAAGACCACCCTTAAATGTATAAAGGTAAAACACCACAGAATCTAAACAAGCTTTGAAAGGAATTTTTTTTACATTTTTAGTCTCAAAAAAGCTCAATCAATGGCATCAGATGTTGCACCAGGTGTTAAACACAGGTCGGTGGGCGTGCAGACCATGCTGATGTAAACGGTTTCCAATGGTCTGACGTGACACTTGGCTCACCTCTCTTAAATGTGCCTGGAGTTGAGTGGCATCCATCCTCTGGTTCTGCAGGGCACTGTTCACAATGAAGCGGTCATCAGTGTGGGATGTGGCCAAAGGACGTCCACTTCTGTGCCTTTCTGTGATTCTTCCAGTCTCTCTGTTACAACCTGCCGATGACACTCTAAGCTCAGCGGCCACTTCCGTCTGAGAACATCCTGTTTGAAGTCTCGCAATGGCGAGATACTGTTGATCAAAGTTAGGTCTCGTCTTGAGCTCATGATGTGAAAATGTGAACAGCATGAAGAAGACTATTCTAATTGAACCAGAAAATGTATTGGTCAATTAATGGATCAAAGCTCCTTGTTAGAGAACAGCAACTTGTGCAAAAGTACTGAAACACTGAACAGTTGGACATGTGCATTCAAAAGTTTACAGAAGGTCACATTAAGTACACCTGTAAATGTTACAGTGCATTTTAGGTTCATCCTGAAATTTCACCCGAAAGCCCAATATCCCTAACCTTTTGTGAGTAGTGTATCTGACCAGACTTTCCATACCAGCTCTAGGAACCAGAGCTGGTATGGAACTGATTAGCTGATTTTTTAATCATCAAAAGTGATAACTGATTAATTTTTTAAGAGAATTTTTGAGGCAGAATTGAAAAAAAATGCTCTGGTTCCACCTTCTGACATGTGAGAATTTTAAGCTTTTCTTTGTCATATCATGGTAAATTGAGAATATTTGAGTTTTGGACTTGGACAAAACATTCTGTGGGATTTGTGATGGACATTTTCCCTCTTTCTGACATTATACAGACCAAACAGTTATTTGAGAAAATAACTGATTCTAAGAACTTTGTCTAAACATATTTAGCAAAATGATGAATTCAATAGTCTAATCAAGAAGGAGCAAACAAGACTGATCAGACATTTAATGCCAACTTTACAAAACAGCTGTCAGTCCTCCATATTATGGAAACATAAGGTACAAGGGAAGAGTTGAGGTTCACGCCCAGCCCAGAAGCAAAAACAAAACAGAGTCCTTTTCCACCGTGCAACAACAGAGAAACTCCAGGTTAGAGGTATCCAAACTGTCCTGGCCTCCCCCTCCTGTGTGTCCCCCCCGGCTCACAGCGCGGCCAGCTCCCGCTGCAGCCTCTCCTTCTCCCGCTGCAGCTCCACGGCGCTCTGCTTGTTCTGCTCCAGCCGGTCCTCCAGCCACTGCAGCAGCGGCCCGCTCACCGCCGACATCTGGCTGCACAGGTTCTTGGTGAACACCGAGCCGTTGTGGATCTTGGTGACGGGGTCCAGGTGCGCCAGGCTGTGGATCTTGCGGTACGTGTCCTGCTCCTCTTGGCACAGGATCCGCGGCAGCTCCACGGCCGACTCCAGGCACACCTTCCCGATGGCCTCGCGCGGCACGACGTGGACGGGGATCTCCACCCGCTCGTACTCGGAGCCCTTCTGCGCCTGCACGGACTGGAAGCAGGTGTACAGCACCCGGCCCGTCTTGGTGTTCTTGTCCTCGATGAAGCAGGAGAAGATGAGGCCCACGAAGCACTGGTCCAGCATCTGGTACATGGCCTGGGTCCTCACGTCGACGTGGGAGGGCCACACGGTGATGTGCGGGTGGGAGTGGTACCAACCCACCACCCGCATGGGCCTGCCGGTGATGTCGGCCAACCTCTCCGCCTCCGTGGAGGCCGCCGACAGCTGCTCCGGGGAGATCTCCACCCGGTCCTTCCTCTTGTCGGAGCGGCGGAGGATGATGACGGAGTGGATGTGGACGATCCGGCTGAGTTCCACCTCTCCGATGCACAAACCCATCACCTCCTCTTTCTCCGTGCTCAGCGCGTGATTCATGCACACCAGGAAGGCGTCGGACTCCAGGTGAACCGCGCTCACAGCCATGTTTTACACAAACGTAGTTTTCTGTCCGGAGCGAGGACGAAAACAAAAACACCAACAGGACCAGCGCTTCACTTCCGCGTTCTGACGTGCAGCGCCAACACGTTCCGTGTGGCTGCAGCCGCGCTCTGACATCGACGAAAGGTTCCGCTTATTTTTCAATAATGTAAAAAAAGATTATACATACTGTGTATTAAAGTCTATGTGTTTGTGTATTCAAAGACATTTATCATGAGCACAATAGGTTCGTTCTGAATCTGAATCAGGTTTATTGCCAGGTAGTTTTTCACATATTGGTGTTTTGATGCATGGCAATAAACATAATAACTACAAAGAGAGATTTTTTAAAAAGCAAGTCAAAAGCATGAATAGAAATAAAAATTAACAATAAAATCTGAATTATTAAAGGTGTTCAATATGTTATATAAAGGAAGAGCTGTATGTGGAATGTATTCACTTGGGGATTGTGCAATAGTTCACAGCATGCAGTACAGGAATATCAAATATTCTTATACTGCAAGATAGCAATCAAAAAACCATACAATTACAAAATTACAATAATAATAAACAGTCATGTATTACAAACTACAAAATGTACTTAGTACAACAAAACTAACTCACAGTTAGTAGACTGGCCAGCCAGTAGATTTCAGTTGCCAGTGCTTTTCATAATGCAGTGAAGACAAATTAACAATATTAAGTTTAGCTGCAAAGTGTATTTCATGGTAACTACACACAATGATCATGAACCAGGTTTATATAAAATCAAAATCACAAAATGTTACTTTAATCAAAAATCTCTCATAAAAGTTCTCATAAAAAAGGAATACTGTAAATTAGGTTGAATAGTTAAACATGTTAAATCGTTTACAAATTCAAAGCAATTTTAATCACTGTTCAATTGTAAACACAATGAAGTATATTAAAAAAGAGTGTACTAAACTCACTACAAATTGGGTGTAAATTTTGCACCTGAAGATACTTTTAGAACATAGAGAAAGCAACTCAGTAGCAGCAACTCCGATCTGTCACTGATGGAGTAGAGTGGGTTTCTGCAAACCTTGGAATAAATCACATATGTACACAAATCCTGTCTTGACTGACGTAAATACAACCATAAATTAATTGATTTAATTTCTGAACACTCCCATCACTCATATATTCAGAATTTGTTGCGTTTTGGCTTCCTAAAGGAAGAAGCACAGCTGCAGTAAACATTGTAAAACTCCCTTCAGGTACCTCATCAGCCAAAACCATGACGATGTACAGGAAGTTGAAAGATGTATTTGGATGGCTTTATGTCACAGTCCTGGACTCACTGCCTCTTAACTGCTATCTACTTAAGTTCACAGAATTCAACAGTGGAACCACTGCCGTCAGTACCAAAAACACCTAGTCCAGCACAGAGCGGCTGAGTGAAAGTGGTCTGGACTCTGTGGAGGAGAGTCATGGTCTCAGAGACGCTGTAGAAAGACAGAACACCTGCACTGTGATCCAGGTACACTCCTACTCTGGAGGACAGGGGGCCTGAGACAACAATGCTAATACTGTTATGTCTAAATTCATAACTGTTTTTGAAACACTCTAAGGCCCACGACTTGTCATCATTTCCAAATCCACTTTCATATCCTGCTCTGCTAATATCCTTGTATGTGGCTGCTACTGAAACTTCATGTCTGCCCCTCTCCACCTCCCAGTAACAACGTCCACTCAGACTCTCTCTGTTCAGGACCTGAAACATGTCAGTAAATCTCTCATGTTGACTTGGATACGACTGTTTTTCGCTCAACACTGTTGCTTTTCTGTTCTCTTCAGATAATTTCAGCAATGTGTGTGCTGTGTTTGGATCCAGTGTGATCTGACAGGAACATTGTAAGAACTCAGCTCTGGTCTGAGGCTCTGCTTGTGGCAGTGAAGCCTCTACTTTACTCTCTGTCACTGAGATTTTGGTCCACACATCACTTACAATGTCCTTCAGCTTATCTCTGAACTCGTACACAGCTGCAGTCACATCCTCAAAGTACTGCAGAGGGAGGATGTTGATGCTGGGAGAGTCTGTAGATCCACTGATTGGAGACAGTGAGGTATACTTGTGTAGAAACTGGATGTGGTCATCTATGTGTGAGAGCCGCTCCAGCTCAGCATCTCTGTTCCTCAGATCAGTGAGCTCCTGATGCAGCTTCTCCTCAAGCTCTTTGAACAGACTAAGTTCAGTTTTCTGCTGCAATCTGATCTGCTGCCTCACATCAGAACTTCTGTCCTTCAAAAGACCAATCAGCTGATTGAAGACCCTGTCACTGTTGCTCACAGCTTCATGAACGTAGTTCATGATCTTCTTTACCTCCTCCTGATAATCCCTCTCATCTTTCTCTCTGTCCTGGATTCTCTGCTGGATCTTTTGTCGACTCGGTCCGATCTCTGCCTGCTTCTTAATCCTTTCTATTTCAGCTACGACGATGTCATGGCCTTTGTGTTCATCCATGGAGCAGAGATAACAGATACACAGCTGATCAGTGCAGCAGAAAACCTTCATCACTTTACCGTGACGAGGACAGATGTTCTCCTGAAGCTTCTTGGAGGGCTCCACCAGCTTGTGCTTTTCAAAGGCAGGGGACTGGTAGTGAGGCTGGAGGTGCTGCTGGCAGTAAGAAACCAGACACTGCAGACAGGACTTGAGAGCTTTCTGCTTTCTCCCACTGCAGACATCACAGGCCACATCTTCAGGTCCAGCATAGCAGGGATCATCTGGAGCAGCATGGAGTCCTGTCTTCTTCAGCTCCTCCACTAAATCTGCCAATATGGTGTTTTTCACCAGGGCAGGCCTCGGTCTGAAATTCTGTCTGCACTGAGGACAGCTGTTGCGTCTCCTGTGACACTCTTCATTCTCACCCCAGTACTCTTTAATGCAGTTCATGCAGTAGCTGTGCCCGCAGGGAATAGTTACTGGATCATTCAATAGATCCAGACAGATGGAACAGCAGAGCTTTTTCTGATCCATCAGGTTCTGTTGCTGCGTCATTTCACCTCAAAAAGAGTATGAAATAGTTTCACTTTCTCATACAACAAAAAAACTGAGAACTGATCCATAGCACAGCGTACTTCCATTTCCTCGTTGTTTGTTGATCTGCAGTGGATGGACCTTCACTTTACAACATGTTGGTTACACCCATCTGTACACTGAGAGATCAGCGAGAGAGACAGGAAGCAGGAAACACTGGGCCAAATGGGATTGGCTGTGTTAGAGAGCAGGAGGAGGTGCGGGGGTGTTATTATGCACAGATCAGATTCAGGAGCTGGAGCGATTTCAGTGAGCCAGTATGTGTTTAAAGCCTCAGTTTACAATATTAAATGAATAACATGGGACATAAAACTGGGCAAGTTCACAGTTAAATCTAATGCAACCAAAATGTACGATACGTTACATTATAAGGATATATGACTCAGTCCTTCCAACAGTTACTCCACTGTTTGGAGCAGCTGCGTTACATGAATTGGTTCAAGTCCTTGATGATTTCCTCAGTGTTATAGTAAGAACCTCGTTAGCCTTTAGCGCAGACACAGTTTCATTAAAAATGTTCGACTCACTTGCATTTCTATTAATCATGCTCTTGACATGCTCACACATAAGAAATGCTCAAAGATTTGTAACAGGAAGCATGGATTCTACTACTGATATGACATATATGTTTTGAGTCAAAAACAGTCACAGATATAGATACAGAAGTAAAAGTAAATCAAATATTGTACTTTATATAGGTCTATAGCAGAATGCAATAAGAATAACTCAACTGATTCTGAAAATCTATTTAAAACTTTAAGACTGATTGTCCATTAAAAGCTGTTCTGTGTGCATTAATTAAAGAGTGTTGCACTGGACGCTGATGGACCAATCAGAAGGCATCAAATCCCAGTTTGTTTGTTTTTTTCTGTTTTATGAAATGTCTTCTTTGCCGCCTGTCATTTAAAGAGAAAATTTAAGGGCTGTTTAAATTTAAACTAATTTGTCTACACTTCTTGGTAACGTTATTGTCATGTCTGTATTTCACCACCAGGTGTCCCCATTGGCATAATTTTCCCTGAGTGTCGCTGATCGTCCTCATCTGATAAATTTCCTCAGTTGCTTTAGTGGTTTGTCAGTTTCTACTTTTCTGATATGCATCTTGTTTGCCTGCTTATTGAATTCAGTTGTTCATTAATTTTAACAGACTATTTTATTCCCATGGTTGACAAAGATCAACAGGATAGAATGATGACATTGCTTTAGAACTAAACTATTGGCTCTCCGTTATCATTACTAGCACTGCATTCACACCAGATAAATGAGAATGTTGCCCTATTTCATGCTTTTTACCCCTTGGTAATTGGCAATCAATATGTTAGATAAGATATACCTTTATTCATCCCACAGTGACGAAATTCACAGATCAGACATGAGCATCATGTACAGGCTGTATTCCTCCTTTTAAATTGTATTATTGATAATACTGGATTTCATTTCATTTGCACTACCATCAATGGTGGCTCTGTAGCCATTCTAGCACTCACTTAATGACGCTTCACCAAGTGGAAGATTTTGTAGCCGACATAAATTCTCCATGTCTCTTGTGTGTAATCACAATGCTGTTCCTCACTACACCCTCAGAGGACTGCTAGCATGGTTATAGACTCCCAGAAGCTAGAATTTACAGTCTGTATGATATAACATGAATGTGGCCCTTTGCTTTTTAAACAAAAGCACCTCACACAATGCACGGCTGCTGCTGAGGCAGCTGCTGGTGACTGGTTCATCGTAATGCTTACTTTGACTGTACGACAGTTCTCAGGCACATGATGATTATCCTTTGAAAAGCTTGCAAATGCATCAGCCTCCCAGTGGCCACTTGTCCCTCACGTATTGTCAGTGTGTGTAGACATGCAATTTAAAGGGTCACTTCAACTAAGGAGACAGTATGACAGTATTTTTTTTGCAGGATATGAGAAGCAAACAAAGTTGCATTGAGAATCTGTTGTGAGATTAAGCTTGATGCTACACTCAGGGTTCACAACAGAGGTTGTAGCCTTATTACTTACAAAATGGTGCTTTCAAAGTTGCCGTTCCTTTTTTCCCCGTTCCTTTTTTTTCTGTACTGTTGTCATCCACATCGATTTCATTTGTTTTCTTCTTTTGTTCAGTACTTTTTAAAGCAGGTTTTTTAACACGAGGAACTGATACAACAGACCTCTATGTTTCCTGGGTAATTAGACAGGAGAAACATGACATGTGCATCCGCTCCCATGTCTCCATGGCAACAGGTTGTGGTGGTAAAACTTTGATCGTGAACGCGGCTTGACATCAGCACATGCATGATCAAGTGTAGATTCACTCGAGCATATAACTACTTCACACACAGAGGCACGGACACACACGTGCAGAACAACATGTACACACTTGATGTCAACTGCAGTCACTATAAGCTTCATCGAAATGTGTGTGTGTGTGTGTACGTGTTCACTAGTTGACAGAGCATTTGCTTTGGCACCTCACATGTTTGCAGAGGCGCGTGGTATCCATGACGACTAAGATGCAGCCAGTAAGAGTTGATTGAAAGATTAACTGGAGCCCAGTAAGGATGTATGGTTTAAAATTAAAAGTATTAGGTATTATAACAGTCTATTAGAGAGTATGTTAGACTCTACATTATAGAAACAGATCAAGACAGATGCAACTCTTCCACAGAAAAATGAGTTAATAGCAGTAACACACTCAATACAAATGAAAATAACATAAGAACATGCTTTAAGATATAAGGCTGCTGTTATTCTATATTTTTCTTATTGTCAGCAAAATCCCAAGTCTTTACCTGTGACTCCCAGCTCTAAGCCCATTGATTCCTAGTTAATAAATGAACCTTTACTGTAATGGAGGTGATGGTTTAACTGAAGTACCACACTTGAGACCTCTGATATAACTGGATTTGGTTCAAGATATCTGCAGTCTCCCCAGGTTGTCCAGTCAGACCATGAAGATGACCAATGATAGGACAGTCACTCTCTCTTTCTTTGAGATGCCACTCATCTATTTTGTTTTACAATGATGATGTGGTATCTATAAATAAACAACATGACACAGATGTATATTTAAAGGGCTCAGTAATTTCCTAAAATCTCTGAGCACTGTAGTTTTTTATCAAACATTACTCAAACAGGAAATAGTGCATTCATTAGGAACTACTGTCAGCTGTGGATTAATAGACATTTGGCATTCTAGTAAGTATTTCCACAAGCAGGATGTACTGTATGTGGAACTGAGTCAAAATAAACTACATTCTGTGTGTGTGTGTGTTCATGGTAATGAAGTCACATGTGACCCAGCGCAACAGTGTGACTCTTTAATATGATTTTAATAGTTGTGGACAATAATGCAGCTCTATGGCACTGAGGAAGAAGATACCTCAGGTTTCTTGATACACATATAATACTTGTTAGTAGTATCAATTCATGGTGTTCAATTCAGGTGTTTTCAGTCATAAAGCTGCTCTACCAAATTGCAATTTCGGTTTAAGGAGGTTCTTAGTAGCATGTTGTAGTTCTGTTTTTCTTTAGCTCTGTTATTTTGTAGTTCTTGGGTATATGTAACTTTACCCTGATTCAGTTTCTCTATGTTTTAATTCTACTACTGTTACTTACCTGTTACTTACGTCTGTTCTGTAGATATACTATATCCATTGTAAAGCTATAATAAATAAACTTGAGGACTTCACAGGTGTGAAGGAAGTGTACAGTAACAGCTGAGTTAGTCAGTCAGCTACAGATGTGTAGAATTATAATCATGGTCATTTGCCTTTGTACAAAAATGAATGTGAGATCGTTTATTCAGTCAAAACATGTCTGGTAGCTCATCAGTGTGTTTTACAACATGTAACCTGTAGAAACGGGTCCAAAGTTATTTCCTGTCACAGTGTATATTATCAAGCAGTGACAGGAAATGAAGCTGTTCCCCAGCAACCTGTTTCCAGCAACAGTGTCTCTGCAGATTAATCTTTGGATCATGTTGCACAAATTTGATTTTTTGTTTTGTTAATCTTTCTTTGTAATTGTTGTCCTGTTTTGTTTCCATGTAAACTTGCTGCATATCTTTCACATCTGAGTTGCATTTAAACCTCAGTTTAGTGAACAATTTTATATTTCATGACAGTATGAAAGATAATATTTACTCTGATATTTTTAAAGTGTGCACTGAATCCATTCATCACACATCAGCAGGGTTGACCATTTAATTCACAATAGGCCGGTTGATTTAGTTTTACTGCTTGGAGTTAGAAAAATCTTAATCTTTTCTCTTATTTATTTGTTTATTTATTTTTATTTAATTACTTTAATATATTTGTTTTTAATAAGTTCAGATTTGCAGTAAAATCATCATCTGCTGCAGCATTAAATGACTATATTTTACTTTCATTTAACCCCTTCAGACCCGCATTTTTTCTGCTGGGCAAAAAAATATTTTTCTAACTGATTTTGACTCCTTTCCAACATAGAAACAAAGTGGAAAAAACACATTTTTGATAACTCATGTTTTTCGTAGTATTTTTTCATGTCCATTCCAATGGACGCCACGACACAATGGGTGTAAAATGTCATAAAAACTTAATACAAATAAGACTGAGTTTTTCCACATAGTAATTAATCAGGTATAACCTAAACATCTGAAACTGGATGTTTGCATGTGTTTGAGTCTAAACATGACCTGAAATCAGTTTTGCCTTCATGTAACTTCCAATCCATAACCATACTTTTTATAGTAGGATACTGAATTGATAATACGTTTACTTGAAATGGAACTAGAACCTGACTTTGCAAGTCATAAACATTTGTGTTGTCTGCCAAAAATTGAAGATCTCATCTGGTATATACCATTTGAAGTATTCATAGGGTCTCATGGGATGATCCTCATGAACTGGAGAATTCTCAAAGGAAGTGTCAATGATTGTAGTGAACGGACCACTTGATCGCTATTTTCCTGGTTACTGTCATTTCCTCCTGTCCTCCTTTGTTCTCCTCTGTCCTTGTCCAGTCCTCCTCTGTCCCTGCACTGTCTGTCTCCTCTATCTCAATCTCATCTGCCACCTCAAGTTCTTCAGGCATGCATGTGACCTCTCCACTGTCCCAATAACAAAACAATCACATTCTAACTCATTTTATGTATTCTCACTCTTGAACTGTTGTGCAATCCATTTAGATCTTACATATAAGACATTAAATTGATCCCCTGAATTCAAGGAGTCAAGTTCTGCTAACTCTCTATTTACGAGACATTCATAGCAGTCTTTGACTCAATACTCTACAAGAACATTATGTACAATATACATATATATACATATACATATACATATATATACATATACATATACATATATATATATATAAATATATTTAAAAATGCATAATCATGAATAAATAAACTGTGACACAATACTTTACCAATGGGAAGCTTACAGATATTTGGTTTGTTTACATACTGACACTAAGCATGTGAGTGTTAGCTAAAGTCGCCCAACTCCTGATGTCCATTGCAATGGACACTGGACTTTGAAAAATTCCTGCAAATTAATGATATGATATATGTTCAAAATAACTTCAAATATTATCACTTGTAACAGTTACAATTGTGCTGACAGCAAATTTGTTTGGACAGCATGAAGATAAGTTTATATTTTTGATTGAAAATGGACACTTACTCCTGCCTCTCTACAGTTGCTCTACCATGCTTGTCTTGTCCAATGTCTGTCACTCTCTAAGGGCGTGTTCAAAGTCATTGCATGATTGTGATTGGATAATAAGGATCCAATCAGTAACCAGCATTACTGACATCATTCAATTATTGTGTATTTATTGGTTTAGAGACAGAAATATGTCATGTCCATTGTAATGGACGGTGGGTCTGAAGGGGTTAATTTCTCCCTTATTTTTTTTATAACATACTTACTGTCAAATATCAGTACAATAACTGTGTTTCCACCTGTTGAACATTTAGGCCAAAGTAAATGAGGAAGAAGTATCACGGCGCTAGGACCCTGTGGGCTCACATCTTTTCAGGTTGGATGCCAAATGTGTAGCCTCCTTACACACACGATGCTGCCTTCACATGATGCAAGAATTATCAGCTTTACATTTTGTCTGTGTGGTTGCTTCTAATTTTGGTGACATGTGAATTTGCAATAATCAAATAATAGTTAAGTTTAGGCTGTTTTTACACTCACTGACTTAAACTTCCCATATTCAATATGTGAATGTAAGTGCAAACAAAACAAGCCAAGAAAAATTAGAGCCTGGAGAAATTTACATTAAAATTAGATTGAAAAATAATCTTATCTATATAAAATATTTAACAAAAGCACCAGATGACACTCAGGTATAAAGCTGTAAAAGGTTTTCTATTCGCACTGTAAGTAACAATAGATGTATAGTTTTTAATTTCACTAAACAAAGCAGGAAGAACACTTATTAACTACCACTACAACAAATTATTAATTTATATAAATTTGGCTGTAGTTAAGAATATAATAAATGAGCTAAAATTCATTTAAATGATAAAACATGACAAACTGTGGACAGATCATTCTAAAAATGTGAAAACATGACATTGGTAGTTTCAAATTGTTGATAAATATTGGAAATAAAGTTGTACAAAATGATGAATAGCAATTTACTCTGTTGTTTTTTATTGCTACCTGGTTGATGAATTGTCTCAGTCCAGTAAGGGAGCCTCATTAAAAGCAATAATCTGACATTCATATAAACACTATTATTATTATTATTATTATTATTATTACTATTATTATTATTATTATTATTATTATTATTCACTTTCTAGCCAATTGCTGGATGAGAAGATACACACCGGTCTCATTGTTGTTCATTAAATTTTAGTTACAGCCATAGTTAGCTTAGCTTAGCATAAAGTAGGAAACAACAACTCACTTATTAACACTTACCTCATGTTTCATCAAGTGTTTCCCATCTTCAAGCTATTAGCTAACTGGTTGTAGCCTCATCACATTTAAGGGACAGTAATACAAGTGGTATCAGCCTTCTCATCTAACGCTGAACCGAAAAGTGAAAAAGTATTTAATCCTTAGCTACAGAAGGAAAAGGCCTAGCTCAAAAAAACAGTGATGTAATGGAGCATAGTAAATATCCTACATTCAACAAAAACTAAAACGCATCACTTTTTGCTCTCAAGTGAAGGTCTGACACTTTTTCATGGCAAATAGAAAAAAAGAAAATCTCTCAGATATTGAAGACAAATTTGTTAAAATTCATGTTTGTGGGTACTTCCGCTTTGCCCAGATGATCCATCCAGCTGATAGGCGGAGACAGATTTATCGCACAAGTGTGTTTTTTGTGGATCACAGGTAAACGCGAAAGATCTTCCTGAGATCTTTTACTTGATATCCTTAAAAATTAGAGTAAGAACAAAAGCGTTGAGTTTATATTTTTGTTGCCATAAGATATTTAAAAAAATTCAAACCAGTGCTGGAGAAACAAGGACTGTTATTTATGGTGTAGACTTTAAGAATTGTTCCATACACTTATGTCATTTGTGTGTTAGGAAAAGCTGCACTTCTAAAATCACACATATTAAAAAAATAATGCTTCCAACAGAATCAAATTATCAGAAGCACGTGGCAGCGCCTGTTTGCTAACATCCCAGAATTCCAAGTTTCCGTGGGGTCCGTGAACGCAGCTGGAGCGTCAGCCCTCCACCCTGGAGGAAGCCGAGCGACATCCATCAGACTGGCCGGACTCTCGGAGGCAACCAGGAGCACCCCTCAGCCCGCAGCCTGTCCACACAGCCCGCCGGGCCTCACGCTCCGCTCCGGGCCAGGTCGGCCGATCTCTGCGCGGATCTTTCTCTCCATCAGGACCGCGGGAGAGATGCGCCGTCTCGGCGGAGGAGGAGGAGACGAAGCGGCCAGGCAGCAGCAGCAGCAGCAGCAGACACCTGAGAGGAGGATCTGAGTTTGTTTCTGCAGCATTAAAGAGAGGTAAGAAAGAGCGCAGAGACGTGTTCCGGGTCGAGTCTGTGCAGATGCTTGTTGTGCTTGTTGTTGGTGTGTGTGTGCTCGTCTCCTGGTTTGCAGCCTCAGTATGAGTCATAGCCCGGCGCAGGGCTGCTGGAGGAGCTGCTGAGGAGCAGAGTGTCTGCAGCCTCTGGCCACAGTCTGTTATCAGTGCTGCACCTCTGTTAGGCAAATCACTCTCTACTGTGTGTGTGTGTGAGCTGATGCTTCTCCTCGCTGGAGTGTGTGATCCTGGAGTCAATCAGGAAGACATTAGGTGTTAAACTGTTAGATGCACACCCCTGTCTACTTCTGGCTCGGAGCTGTTTTCATTGTTTCTCTTCCAGTGAAGTCAAAGCTTAATGCTGCAACATGCAAGGATATTTTAGACAACAGCTTCCAACTGTGTGACATCAGTTTGTGTTTGACCCTCTCTTGTTTCAACTTGACAATGCCCCCGTGCACAGTGCTCCATAAAGAAATGATTTGATGTGAAACAACTTGACCGGCCTACACAGAGTCCTGACCTTAACCCCATCCGACACCTCTGGGATGAGCAGGGGCCAGACCCCATCACCAAACATCAGTTCTGGGCTGCACTAAAGCTCTGGAGGCTGAATGGGAGTCAGTCCTTGCAGCCAGGTTCTAAAATCTGGTGGAAAGCCTGAAAGCCAGAGGAGTGGAGGCTGTCGGAGAAGCACTTAAATGCCATTCTATTTATAACATGTTCAACTATCACATACGTGTTTAAAGGCCCATAAACCTATTTTCTCAGTCTGTTTTACTGTGAGGGATGAGTTCCTACATGAAAACACTGTTTTCTGCCAAAGTTAGAAAAGTTTTGACTATGGCACAGAAGATATATCTGTGTTAATTTTTCTTTTCATAGCAAACCAGGCCCACTTAAACCTGGTGAAGCAGATTATTTTAGTTGCTCAAAGTCTTAAAATAATACCTAAACATTTTTTTTCATATAAGAAAAAAGCTTCAAAGCCAATTTTCAGGACCTTTAAATATTTACTCTATGTCCACATACTTTCGGCACTGTAGTTGTATTTCCTGTTTTTTGAAGTCTGGATGAAATATGAGTTGGAGTTTAAATGCTACACTGGAAGTGACTTCAGCCCCCACACCCCCCCACCCCCACCCTTTTTTTTTTTTTTTTTTTTTTAAAATTTAAGAAGAGCGAATGTATAGAAAGTTGTGGATAGTGTGCGTTCAACCGATGCATGTTCCCCAACATGGAACACAGACGTCATGGCCGTTAGCTTTTATCATTTCACTACATGAGAAATAATGTGTTGATTGTACAGCTTGGTGTAATGGATGAGTCTATATACTATGATACCCACGAGCTTTAGCTGTTGTTGCTATGGAGAAGAAGCCGCTCAGAGGCACAGATCGGCAACGTTTTGTTGAACGTTCTGAAATGTCCACAGCTTTTACCTCTTGACTTTTGATCAAAGATGTTTTCTAACATAGCTCTTCATAGTTTGTACTTGTGGTGTAATGGGACAAAGTTGATGGGTGATCTGTCTGGATCTGCCCTGCCCACAGTATAGCCTGCATGTAAACTATGGATTAATTGCAAAATGTAAACATCATAGTGTAAAATGCAGTTTTATTGCAGTTGTTGCTTTTTAAAAGTAGTAATTCCCTAAATCTTGATGCGAAGTTGCAGTGAAAAGACAAAACAGACGTGCTGTGTTTTAGGGTGGGCTGGTTTCTGGTTTTATGTACTGTATGTATACAACATACTATAAAAAATACTTTTCCACTTTTTTTCTACTCTTCAGCATTTTTTTTGTCATGGCATTAGAATGTGGGCTCTGCTGCAATGTTATCTGGCCTTGAACGACATGTCCTTTTTGAAGACTTTGTAAAATACATCCAGAATAATTCTGACACTGGATATCTTCTGTGATTATTATTATTTGTATTATTAGTGTTGTTTTTGGCATGGTTTTTAGCCGTTGACGGCAATCCCATGATGCCTTGGGTTGAGTCTGTCAGTCAGTCCGCAGCTGTGTTCCTGACATGTCAACCCATGTGTTTTGTGGTTGGACATGTGTGTGGCAGCTCAGAGCTCAAATACATTGTGCAATAGAATAAAATATTTATTGAATAGAGAAATAAAAAAAAGCGATGTGTCACTCATTTGTCTGATTGTGGTGCTGCGACATTCTCCCCACACAGGCTGGTACTCGTGACATGTAAGCAGTCAGATCGTGCTGTGGGCACGACATTGAGCACTGAGATATATGTGTAAAGAATGAGAATGATATTGAGAAATTTGAAAAGATCTCAAATAGCATACACTTCAGAGACGGTCCCTAACTTCAGCCCAGCGGCCCCTGTCCGGCTTTAGTATTGCATCATGAGGCTAAACAACATCTGTGGAATATGAGACACACAGCAGAAATAATTTGGTGAAAAGTTATTGAGGTTGAACGTATTGACCTTAAATACCTGAATACACCTTCATGATATTAACCTTTACGGTCCTTACATACCGGTAGCGTTTTTTTCATCCGATTAATTTGGACGTCTTTTTTTTTTTTTTTCAAACTTGTGTCCTGTCAATACAAGCGTTCACATTAGCGACGTTTTCTCATCTGGTGATATTGCGGCATTTATTTTTTTACATCAAGGTCAAATTTTCCGAAGTTTCACATCTTGTGTGTCCACTTCTGACCAAGCAGATTACGTGTTGTTGAGCCGTCGCATTCACTGGTGTATCCAACATGGCCGACCGGCTGATTGTTTACGTGTCGGAGAACAGAGTGCTTTTTGATAAAAAACATAAAAATGACAAGGATAACGACCTGAAGGACGACTTGTGGAGAGTCATAGCGTCAGATCTCGCATATGACGATGGTGTGTGTGCTTAAACATTTTATTAAACGTCTTTGTTTTAACTTTCATCTATGCTAAATAACTTTAGCTCGTAAGCTAACTTGTTCAGATAAGTTCCCCTCGGATATTTGCAAAATCACATCACGCTTGATATGTATAGTCAGGCGCGTCAAAATTTGCCTCTGAATATTTCACAGTTTCGCGTCGTATATTCGCGTGGTTCCTGCTGTGTAAGGACCTTTAGCCTGTTTGTTTATATTTTGACCTCATGGAAAATCCTGCTTCTTCATTGGCTGCTTGCCGTTCCTGATTATAAGACAAGGTCTGTTGATGTTATGAGATCATTTTGAACATGGATTTCTGTCCTTGATGAACTCTGTAAAGTGACGTCCAATGATTGCAGCGGCGTGTGTGTGTGTGATGCCAGTGTGTTTCTGAGGAGTTCTGAATGCAGTGTGGTGTTGTTGTGGAGGATGAGATGAATATTACTGCAAAAAAATGCGTTTGTGTTTGTCATATCGGTTAGGAGCGCTTTATCTGTGTCCATATAATTTGTTTTTGGTCACACCCCTAGAGCGGTACACTAAATGTGATGGAAATCTTTCCATCTGTATAAGATTTTTTTAGCGCTTGCTACAAATCAAATACCGCGAATCGTCTGCGTCGTTGCTTGTTTTTAAATTCGCCATAAACTGTTCCGCCAGGTGTTTCCCCCAGTGAGAGGTAATATGTCAGACGCACACACACGAGCAGCTCCCCTGCCACTGTGACAGTAATGAGTATCTCTCTCCATCCCATAGGCAAACTCAGGGTATTTGTTGACTCATAAATCAGTTTGTAAACAAAGACGGAAGGAGCAGAGATAATTAGTGGACGCAGCCTTTATTGGTTTGGTAATGCACTCGGCGTCCCTCGAGCTGCTGGCAGCTTTATTGTTTCACGTCTCCAGTATCAATCCAAGTTGATTCCTCGCTGATGTAGTCATGATGGAAATGGAGATTACATTTGGCTCGTGGGTTTGTTATCCCTGCTTGTGTTATTATTATTATAATACACTGAAGACCTCACCTTCCTTGAAATCGCTATTCATTTGTTCGAATTTCATAAAAAGATGAATTAATCAGCTGAAAAAAAAAAAACAATGAGGAGAGACATGTGCCGCAGGAGATGCACAAATGTTTTTCAGTTTTTACTGCTCCCATGCCAGCCTACAGCAGCATTTCCTGATGCTGCATTCAGGTCCTGTCAGATTTAACCATAGACTGTATAAAATATGGACGTAGTGTCCGTGACGTCACCCATAGGTTTCTGAAGAGCAAAAATGAAGCAAATCGTAGTGCGCAGCCATCTTGGTAGCCTACCTCCGGTTACTCCAAATATGGACAAAGAGGTGGAGCGAGGGCGGAGCTGAGGCGGGTCCTATGGGCCGGCTGAATGAACGCTATTGGCTGAAAAAAGCCGCTTTATTCGAAATAATCAAACTAGCTACGGCTAACCAGCTAGGTTAAATGCTAAATATCGTTGCTAGCCGGCTAACCCCACGACGATCTCTTTCCCAAACTCAGTGACTAGAATTAGCCGGGGTGACGCCCTTTAGACCGTCAGTGGCTAGTTGTCAATCAAAGTGGCGCCACTTAGATTGACAACTATGAATTGTGCATAATGATGTATTTTTTTATATTTTAAACGAATGCCTTATAAAAAAAATTCGCCCCCCCCCACCCAGAGTTGTCATGGAGTAGAAAAACAGCTTATGAGACTAGAGCCATGTTTTGAACCAGGCTGTAAATATGTTTTTTTCTGTCGTAAAATTGGACATTTTAACATGGGGCTCAAATGTAATTGACTCCCTTCTGCAGCCTGCTCTAGTGGTTATTGGAGGAACTGCAGCTTTTTTGCACTTCAGCATTGGCTTCATTTTTCAGCGCCGGAGGTTGCCGCTTGGATTTAGTGTACATATGAACTGATGAGATGGAAGAACTAATGGTGCCCTGGTCTTTGTGGTATAAAGGAGCGTAGTCCTTAATCTAGAATTGCTAATAAAAGACAGATGCATGCTGTTTTACTGAAGCTCACTCAGTGATTGAGTTAGGGCTGAGTGCCTAAATTTGAAAATGTTGCATTTTACAGTGGTGTAACTGGGAAACTGCGTGTGCTTGTCATCATAGAAACGGATCATAAGATTGTGATGTTTGCTGCACCTTCGACACTATCTGCTGCCTTCCCTTTGTCACTGGGCTCCTGGCTCACCAGAGCAGCCTGTCTGTGGCTCATGAGCCTTCAGTGTTTACTTGTGACGTTGTCAATCAGATAGTGCTGTGGGCGGGACATTGAGCGAGACCAGAGAGTGGCGACCACAGACAGAGAAGGGCGGCTACATCACAGACAAAGTAGTGCACTTTAAGATGAATTAACCCTAACCCCTATCTGGTTCCCAAAACTTTGGTTCCTTTAAAGCCATGGTTACAGGTTGAACTAAAGAGTGATATTTCACTGCTCTATTTCATTGTTAAAAAATCCCCACTATTTGCAACAGCTGATGTGGAGAAGAGCCTCCAGGAAGACTCTGCAGGGAGACACTTTGGGGGCTGACACTTACCATCATATCATTAATTGAAACTGCTGGCTGCTACTTAATTTGCATTTTCATTTGCTCACACCGCTCCGTAACAATCACGTATAAATAACCAGGTTACTTGTGTTCTATACAAACATCACACATGGCTCATAACAGAGCTGCGTCCTCAACTCGAGGTGTGTAGTAAGTAGGGCTGCACGATTATTAATCACGATTATTCATTATGTTAGGTAAAACATACCTTTTTATTGCACTTTTTTTACACAAACAAATGTTCAAATTGAAACTTTAAATAATCATAAAAACAATAAACTAAAATTCACCCAAAGACAAAGGGAAAAAAATAAATATGCTATGGCAAAATGCAATTATAAAGTGCAAACAAACAGAAAATGAAGCCTTATTGCAAACGTCTGTGCGTCACTGCATACATAGCCGTTTACCCAACAACGGCTATGGCTACTTAGCTTCGACTAAACGCTATAAGTTGATGATAAAATCTATGTTTGTCTTTATAGAGGGACTTAAGGCTGATTGCGAGGCGGAGGTCGCCTGTTGCTCGTGCACATCCGCGATCTCGCGGACACCGGATTTCGGCGCACAAACGTTTGTGTAAAACTTCTCTGTGTCCTGGGAGACAGTTCAATATATCTGCGATCAGACCAGGGACGTCCTGGCGAAAACGAGTCAGGCACTGGCTCCGAACTAGCACTAGCACCAGCGCAGTGGAAAAGGGGCAACAGTAGATGTTGCTCCTTTACGAGGCACTAGCGGCTCCTCACTGTCACTGCCTGCTGCTCCCGACATTGCACTCTCTCACAGTTTAATCATTTGAAGCTGCCGCTGCTGCAGGGTTCGCTCGCTTGCTGCTTAGGCAGCGTAATGATGAGGCCCTAACCTATGGGTCGCCCCCTGGTGGTTGGTGACTATTGGGTTGAGAAAGTGCTTGATTTGACACGCAGCAGAGCTCGCTTTTTAAATGTTAAAATCGCCGACGATGATCTTCATTTAATCGTGGCAGCCAAAATCGTGATTGTGATTATAATTCGATTAATTGTGCAGCCCTAGTAGTAAGTTAACCCTGTATCACCAAATATATCATATGTGATACATGAGTTTTGGAGGCTCCTACATCATCAGTGTGCAAAATGACATGTTCCTCTTCCACCTGCCAGTTCCACTGGTGGATTTCTCATTGCTGCATGACAGCAGATAGTATCTTATACAGAGCAATAACAGTAATAAACAGTGGAATAAAAATTCTTCTTGTTTGGAACTAGAATGACCAATTTGTTACATATTTTTGTTTTGATATGTTTTTGTTGAATGAAATTAAATGAAACTTTGAGTCTCATACGATGATGTCTCAAATATGATAAAAATTGAAACTCACATATGGAAATTAATATTTGAATTTTTTTGGTTTGTTTGTTCAGAGGGACCATTAAAGGCTCCAGTTTACAAGAATTGGAATTTTCTGTCAATTTTCTCATGGTTCAGGCTTTACAGGGTTAAACAAAAGAGACAATGATAAACCATAACCTGCACTCTTATTTTAGGTTGAACCTACAACAACAGCATCATGTGTGTTGACATTTATATGTTAATATGGCAAAATCAAATTGCCCTCGTGTGACTCGTGGAGCTGAAAAGTCTAAAAAAAAGTTTCAGTTTGTGTGACTGTGAGCAGCAGTGAATGACGCTGTGTGGACATGGTGAACATTACTTTTCCATCTATCTAAGTGACATTTTGCAAATGCTGAAGTTGAAGAGTATGTGTCTGAATCTTGCCCAGACCTTCCTGCCAAAGATCCACACTGGCGCTCTCACTCTGATATGATTACGTGACACTATGCAAAATACCCTGTAATAATATGGTCAAAGCGGCAGACCATCAAAAAGCTGGATAATATTAGAAGCATACATCCCGCCCTCCTCCTGCTCTGTCTGCACCTTCCTACACAGAGCTCCTCAATGATAGCCATCTGACTGAGATAACAATCATCTTGAGTCACAGTCAGACTGTTTGCATATGTTCAGGCCAGTAGACCTTTCATGCCGGTGTGGTTTAATGTTCACGAGGCGTATCAGCAGTTTCCATGGTAATATTTGAAAATCCAGTTTATCCTGTGAGAATACAGGTTTGGTGTTTTTCGCGGCGATGATTCTCTGTGACCTTTTAACTCTGGGACGGCTCTCCCTAACCAGTATGCCCTTTTCTTCTCGCTGGCTGCCTCCCTCTCCTCCTGCCACCCACCTGCAGTGTATTGACCAGAACCAGCAGGATTCAGCCTTCCTAAGATGATTAATGCATAAATAAGATTTCCACCTGATAGCGAGCGCCTGACTGCGGTGACACTGCTCTCCAAGTCAAGTGTGGCGTGTGTGCTTTCCTGATTGGCTGTCAGGCAGAATTTAGTTTTAGTGGTAGAAACGTTTCTTGGCATCAACACACACACGGTTTTTTTCTTGTTTTACAGTGCCAATGAGCTAAATTGCAAGAGCTGTGATGAATAAATGCTGGTCAATTTAAACTCAGTGACCTGTTAGAGCTGGGATTCATCACACCAGATGAGATCATTCTGGTTCTGATGATCTACTGCAAACACATTTGTTGGCTGTGTTACCTTGACTGTCACCTGCTTTTAGAACTCACGCCACAGCCTCCAAAACCTCAAAAGATGCTATTTTAAAAATCTTGTGCAAATAAAATATGTTGCACACACAAACTGTTATTATAAACTAGAGTGCAGCTTTAGATCTTACCATTCATGACCAGTTGCACTTTCAGGGAAGATAGATGAACGTTTACAAAATGCAAAGAAAATGTTAACAAAAATAAGAGTCATATTAGTTGAGTCCTGAGAGCGTAGACTGCAACTTCACTGGAGACAGGTCCTCTCAAAAGCAACTAATTCTATTTTTGCACTTCAACTCATACTAAAGTAGCCTGTTAATAGTTGGATAGTTAGATCACATGAGTACACCTATGTGAAAAAGAGTTCGCTCGTAGTGATGAACCCACTGAGAATTCTTCAGTGGTGTGGTTCCCCTCAGCTCTGTGGAGCTCTGCGGTGTCTTTCAGCTCATTGTTTTGGCATTCCTGCTGCAACATGTTTCGGTTCACTCTCACGGCTCTCATCACTCTTGTTTCCATTTGCAGCAGGCTGCTGTTTTCAGT
Organism: Centropyge bicolor; assembly: GCA_037975185.1. Classification (NCBI taxonomy): domain Eukaryota; kingdom Metazoa; phylum Chordata; class Actinopteri; family Pomacanthidae; genus Centropyge; species Centropyge bicolor. The sequence continues at coordinate 658,707 of JBBMOC010000095.1, read as the reverse complement.
GAAGAGGCACAGTTAGAAACAGGCTGGTGAACATACCTGAGCCCGGTGCTTGTCTCAGTAGTTTGTGTCCAACAAAACGGAGCTAAAAAGACAGTGACTGTTGACTTACATTCATCAGGTGGATTGTTGCACTATATCTGCCGCCTCCAAGTGGCCAAGAAGCGCTGAAACATTAGTTGATTCCAACCTTCCAAACCTTAACAAGAAATGTTTTCAGACAGGTATTTTCCTTTTATTGCAACTCATGCTATACAGAACATTCATATATTTCACTTCACAAGAGCAGTACATCATCCTATAAAATATAACATGTGTTAAATTTCTAATGACCATACAGTATAAATCTGTAAAGTATTTTGGTCTCTCATTCGTGCTTACACAAACAAACATGGGAAGCGGTTTACAACAAAAAAATGAAATGCAACAGACTCAAGTCATTGCACATTGCAAAGGAACCTTCCTGATAGCGGTGTGCAGAGTCCACACAAGCAAACAGGCATGTTTCCCTCTTTCTTTTGACCTTTCACTGCAGGGACAAAGGTGAGGGTTCAGTCATTCCACTGATATAAACTGAATAAGTGAATTTGTTGTTGCAAAAAACAAAGTAATGCACACGCCGAGGCAGCCGTCTGCAGCGCCATCTTGCTGTTGTATGTGACGATCAACTATAGGATTAATTGATTTATTGTAAAATGCATCAACAGATTCATCGATAACAAAAATGATCTTTAGTTGATTATACAATATTACAACCTTTTGGTGAGTATCAGTTATTGTATTGGTGGTTTCTCTTGGAAAGTCATTTTGTAAGTAATTATAACTGAGACCAGATGGACAGCCATTTTTATGATTTTTAACCTCCATTAAATTCATAATATTTTGATTTGATTTGTTTGCTCGATCATATTTTTAGTGACTGACAAAACTCAAATGCTTTTTTGTAGTCATTTAACAACTGGTAAAATCCAATGCCCAGTTCTCCTGTCACTGTGATCTCTGACAATCATCGACACATTGATTAGACTGAGTGCAGAACTTAACACTATAACAGGAGTTGACTAATTTGAAAACATCATTTTTGACACTGTCAGGTCAAGTTGTCATAAATGCATTAATTGAAAACAAAACAATTGATAATGAAAATTGGTTCCAGACGTATTTGAAACTAGTCAAACCCTGTGTATTGTTTTAATCTATGTAGTGTTTGTGGTTGTGTTGGTGCGAGGATGGAGACGCTGTGACACATTCAGGTTAACGATTTGATCTCGAGTGTGTCGCCCAGTCCAGCTAGTCAGTCTGCATGATTTACAGCTGGGTAGACAGGAGAAGCGGCGAGGGAGAGAGAGGTTGGAAAAGACTTAGGATGACAAAGACTAGCAACCATACAGACACCGAAAGTCACACATGTTGAGCATTTGTTGAAAATCATTTTTGTCAGAGATAAAATCTTGATTGCAGTTATATGTGGTATGCTCAAAACAAAGAGCTTGTTGTAGCAAGAAAAACCACAAAAGAGTTGCACACCAGTGATCATAGAGGAGAGCAGCACACTGTTTTTGCAGTTAAGAGAAGAGACATTTCACATTGTCTACTACAGGTGCAATCAGCACTCATGTCATTTACTCAGTTACATCATTAGCTAACTTGCAGCGACATGGGTCGCACAGTTTACTGTTTTTGTCTCTCAATTTGGAGTTGGCACTTTTACAGTGCTTGTTTTCACCCAAAAGGGGGCGTGGTCGTCCTGGTGACATACGCCTGCTCTCATGCATGTGTAACAACACCAGGGACGAGCGGTCATAATAAGCTATAAATGCAGTGCATGCCCAAGCCCTTCAATAAAATCATTGAAAATATTCATCTGTCAGTGTGTTCTATAATGCAATACCTTAGTTCTACTGTTTTGGTCTGAAATTCCTGCCTTATCTATCCTGTTTTGTTTGCGAAAAGCTGGAAAGCTGACAGCTTGTTTCGCGCATGCGCACTGCGATATTGAGTGGTACCCGCACTCGAGACTGTGTTTGCTGTACATGAGCATTTTGGAAAACCTTGATGAATGATCCAATAGGAGGAGAAAACTCTGAATGATTTGTTTTGACAATGAGAATTTTGTTTTTGTTATTGGGTTTTGTAGAAGAATGCAAATATACATACATTTAAGAAAGTAAACTCTCTTCTAACATATTCTATTCCTGAGATGATTCAGTAAAAAAAAAAGTTTGCTATGCCACAGAGACTGTCTGAGAGATGGACCACTTGATGGAGTGAGAACAGAGATCTGGGTAGGACTGTGGGATCAATAATGAAGACTGTTCTTCTGGACAGTAAATCAGCTTGACAGGACATTTTCTCCCCTCAGCTGCCACTGTAATCCTCACTCATAAATACCAGGATTACTTCTTCTCACGACGCGGAACTCCTTGCCGTGTAGTGCTGTTTTAATGATGAGGCTAATGTTGATTTATGTACAGCAGAGGCGCTCTGTCGTCTGAGGGGATCTGGGAGATGGATGCTGTTTCTGCATCTTTATGCTGCGGTCTCCAAACATCAAGCAGTCGAATAACAAGTAACTGAATGACATGAAACTGTCATGAACATTTTGATCAAACTGATGGTTTGAGTTCCTAATGAATGCTTAACACTTTGCCTTCGTTGTTTCCTTTTTGACTGTTTTGTCATGCATGAGCAAAATGACAAATATCTCTCTGATGTTTTTTTTTTATTTCAACTATTCCAGTTCCCTGTAAGCCAGATTTTACACAACAAGAATTAAATATTATTATTAATCACTTATTTCTTCCTTATTGATAGTCACTGAAAAATGATTACTAATCATTGTCAGCTTTGAGTATTGAAGGTGTAACTACTCAGACACCACGGCTCAGTTCATAGGAGTTACGTTCTCTACAGCAGGAAAAAAAACCTGCATACAGATATGTTTCTTTAAATTTAATTCTTTAATACACTTGTCACAATTCTCCAAAATCCAGAATGCGTGGAATGATTGGATGATAGATATTCATACTGACACGTGATGCTGATATACCTGAGCTAATACTGGGATGAAAGTATCGGCTCAACAGATGTTTGGGTTGGGTTCATTTTAAACAATTTTGTCGTGTTTTGGTTTTTGATAAAAGTTAAGGCTTATTGAAAGGTGAGATTGTAGAAGTTTGTTAGCTGTTTTAACAACTGATTCGTTCTTCAGTCAATTTTCACACTTGTCAAGTGTGAGAATTTTCTGTTTTTCCTTTTTATTACATTATAGTTGATTGAATGTCTCGAATGTCGGGCGAAGTAAAACATTTGATGGCATCTCATTTGGCATGAGGAAATTGTGGTGGGCCTTTTTCACAGTCTTTTTTTAAATAGACCAAAAGATTAATTGATAAATTATTCAGCAGAATAATTGATGATGCAAATAATCATTGGTTGCAGCCCTAATAAAAATCACAGACTTAAGCATAATCTTGTAAATGATGAGGGAACAGGCCAGTGAGAAATAAAAACTGTGGTCACACTTGAATGGTCCTTGAAGCTCTAATTCTGTTTCTATGTGACAGATTGTATGTTGCTGATGCTGATCAATAACTACTACTACTGAACATTATTAAATTCCTGATGGAGAGGATGAAAACATGTGATCAACCAGGGCACCAGATAGCTGAGATTTTTTTTTTTAGATAAACTGACCATGAATTAATAAACTGAAAAGTAATGAGATCTATATGTCACTGCCAAGAAAGAATGCACCATGGGACGACGCGCAATCTGGACTTGTTTCTCTTTCTCGCATCTTTCATTAATTCTCTCTCATTGCTTCTTTCTGTCTCTCGTGTAGTAGACTTCTTTTATTTGCTCCCAGAAAGTCACAGGATGAATGATCCCCCTCGTTTTTTTTCTGGTCCGTCTTCATTTCTCCCTGCACACCTTGGTCTTTTACAGGACGACTTTCTCTGTTTCACCTGTTTGTGCAAGATGACAGTGCTTCAGTCGCTTCTTTCTTTTTGTTGCCTGTTGTGACAGATAGTGATTTTTTTTTTTAATAACGTAAAGAACAGGCTTTGTTGCAGAGATGTTGGCATCTGGAGGCAGAATCTCAGTACAGCATGTTTAATGTCTGCTGGTTCTGGGGAAACACTTGACATTTCCTTGATTTTTCTGCACAATAGATTTTTTTAATGTTTCCTCTGTGCTCTTGTCACTTCGACAGGTAGGAGTCAGGCGAGGGCAGGGTGAGCCTCTATTAAACTACTGCCTCACATTCTGTGATTTGATACCACTCTTTTTTTTCCTTGCTACACTGAGGGAGGAAACTGTGCCTGTTTTGGCATTGCAGACGGACGTTTCTGCAGATTTGGATTCACATTTTCCCACCGAGCTAAATGAGCCTGGTGGAAGGAAATGGGCACCAAATGTAAAATGTCACTTCATCCAAGTATTGACTTGGAGTTGGACTTTCTCCATCAGCAACTCAAACTTACAAAAATTAGATTCAAGTGCATAAGAGTAAGTTGACTTTATTGTCTCTGATGAAGCTTGATTTGAGCGCAGGAGATTCAGCACAAAGACAGAATATATTGCCATGGTTGAAGGTATAATTCACTAATGTTGCTGGTGATTAGAAGCATACTTCTCTACAGACCACCTGGATGAGACGTTCAGATGTTCACATCAGGCCACTACAGTTCAGTTCTCTAAAGCAAAGCACCAAAGGCCTGCTCACACCACCACTTCAAACAGAGATTCCATTTGAACAGAAATTGTATTGATTTGTGCATTTGCTTGTGGGGGAGAAGAAAATCTGCAAGTTTTTCAACTATGGTGAACTTTGATGTGTGAATTTGTACTGTTGACCCATATTGACCCGTCTGACAGCGCTGACCTTTGAGGAGGTGGTGACCTGGAGGCAAAATGGACTGGTTCTGTGTTGGTCCTTCCACTTTTATTTAACCTCGTCTGTTGGAGTGAAAGGTGCTTGACAACGGAGCAGTGATTTTCAGACGGTTACTGTACGAGACAGGAGTTGAACTGTGTAAAATTATTGTTGCCTTAGAATCTAAGTTAAGCTAATAAATACGGATAAAGCATGTTTGACGAATACGAGTATGATACGACTAAAATCCGTCAATATCCGTGCTCATGCTGAAGGAAAATCCTCATTGTGGAACTGACTGTCTTCGCGCTCTGTGATTGGTCAGTCACACACAGCGCCCGCCCCTCCCTACACAGACACGTCTCCTCACGTCTCTCCTAACATACGCGCGGTGCATTTGACAAGACAGAGCTGAAAACGGCTCGCGTCGCGTCGGTCAATGCCTCCTGTTTTTTTACCGTCTGCTTGCTCTTAGTTTGGCTGGTGATATGAAGTCAATTGAAAAACTTTGCTCGTACTGAACGCGGTGCTTTTGAGAAGAAGTGAACAAGGCTGACATATTATTTCCCTGTTTGCCATCACTGGATGTTTGCATGAATCATGAAGTTCACACAGATCATTAAAAAATAAACAGTCTCACAGACCACTTACACACATACACACATATAGCTGAACACACAAAGTAGCCTATATTAATATTTTTATTGTATGTGGCTGCATGCAGTATCTGACACTTTCTCTCTGCAGTTCATGAAAATAATATTATAAATATTATTGAGATATACTGTATATAGGCTTTGAATACAGTAGATTAGCATCTTCTGATCAATCCATCAATTTTAGGGCCCTATAAATTCCGTTTTATTTTTTCCCAAATTCCGTTTTATTTTTTCCCAAATTCCGTTTTTTCCGTTTTAATTTTTTGGAATTCCATTTTTTTTTACCTTTTACTCATATTTTACCACAAAAGGGTATATTTTAATAATGTTTATGAATAAAATGCACATTAATTAATTAGAAATGACCTTACATTCATTGAGGCGACACAGTATTGCACTTTTCCTCAATACTTTACTGCTGCATCATGCAACACAACATTGCACTAGGTACTTCAAATAAAAAAATGTTTGAAGGGAAAACAAATGACATATTAAAAAATAATAATAAAGTGCTCAACCAGCCTTTTTTCTTCAAGTGAAAATATACTTGACTTTAAACAAAACACAGTCAATTTTTTAACATAGAACATATTAAAACAATCTTTTCCACAGTACATAAAGTGCATCAAAACAAGGCAAAATGCAGCAGGAAGTTCCTGAGTTAAGAAATTTAAGTTGAAACATCTTTGAACTATATAAAGTGACTCAGAACTAGTATTCAAGTTATAGGACTAGTTAGTCCTTGTGAGCCATCTGGTCTCTTAAGTGTCCCACCTAGCAGAGACATCACCATTGAAATACATGATTGCCAGCCTCTTTGTGTTTAGCTCAGTGAGTGTCTCTCGCTTGTCTGTGAGGAGAGTTTTGTATTTGCTGAAGCTCCTCTCACAGTCCACTGAGCTGACTGGGAAGTAGATGTAGGGCACAGCCACTTCTGCAACCCTTGGAAATCTTGTACTCATGCCTCTCCAGTAGTTTGCAAGCTCCATATCAGTGGGTAGGGGCTCCCTGGACACACAGTGCTGATAGGTCATCCACTCTTCACTTAGCTCTGGTGATGGGTTAGCCATGGGCTTCAGTGTTGTGTAGGCTTCGATCCGCTTTTCCATTGCTGGAGCCTGCCTGGGATCAAACACCCGCAGCAGCCTGTAAACTTCTCTGGCTGGATGTTGGTCCCAGTGCTTTGAGAACTTTGTGAAAGCCAAATGGAAGGCTTCATGGAGATTGTCAAGCACCTCCCTCTTCTCTTGAATCTTCATTTGTCTCAGCAGCTCATCCATCTCAGGCCCATATCCACATGTTTTCGCTGTTCCATTAACCAAGTAAGAGCCAAGCTCCTCCATCACATTGTATGCAGACACTGCTGTGGGTCTGTGGGTTCCTTCCAGGATGGTCAGGGATGTCATCAGTTTGGAGCAGGCTTCTGAGATGAAGGTTAGCTTGAGAGTGAGGGTCTGCACCTTCTCCTCTGTTTCCACCAGGCTGAGGATGTTCTTTACTGCCATGGCTGTTGATTCCTCTGCCAACAGGAAATCTCTGTACAGATGAACATGCTTTGTGTGATACTTGACAGCCTCAAACCAGCTGTTCCATCTGGTGCACACAGCTTCAGGAGGAATCTTTACCTGCACAACCTCCTTGTTTATTAGGAAGTTCAACCACCTTCGCTTTCTGGCTGGCTTCTTGAAGAAGACAGATCGCATCCATGTCACAAGTGAGGAAACATCAAAGAAGTATTTGAAATGCTGCCATGTCTCGCCCACCAGATTGATGATATGGCAGAGGCAGGTCACATGTACACTGTTGGGCATCAGTCCTTTAAGGACCTCCCTGTATGCTTTTATACAGTAGGCAGCGTTGTCTGTAACTACTGCCCAGACATCATTCACATGGAGGTTGTTGCTGTGGAGGGAGGCTACAATGGCTTGTGAAACAGTGGAAAAGTTGCATCTGTCCATGAAAACTACATCCACCAGAAAATACTGGTTTTCAACTCCTGTGATGAAAGAAGAAAACAAACATATTAGCTCTACACACAGCATTTCCCAGTTTGGGATCAATAAAGTACATCTATCTGTCTATCTATCTATCTATCTATCTAGCTACACACATGCACGCACGCACACACAGATGGTGACAACCACTACGTTGTATATTAGGCTGATAAATTAACATAAACTTACCAATAACAATGTTTAGGACACTGCAATCCCTAGCATCAGTGGTCTCATCCACAACAACGGAGATTTTTTTCCCCCGGATCTTCTGGAGCACAGAGGAGATGTGTTGCTCAAACACACGGGGGAGGTGAAGTTGTCGGAGGCTGCTGGCATTTTCAGGTAGCGCTCCTCCCTGTTTGCAGTGCTTCACGAGAAAAGGACGTATTTTTCCCAACTTCTCCAAGGGGATGTCGGCCTCAGCACACATGGCCACAAAATCCTCGACGAAGTCTTTTCTGAAGTCCGCTGACTTGAACGAGGCAGTAACGCATGCCTGTCGGGGCTGGCTGCTAGTGTTAGCGCTATGCGCTTCTTTTTTTTTAAGATGACTTTTGGATAACAAGTGGTCATCACATGTGTTTTTCCGCTTCCAGTCAACTGAGTGTTGACAGAAAGTACAAAATAACATGTCACCAGATACATAGAAGTCACCTGGGTACTGCTCGGCTCTGTATTTCGGCGTTAGCGTGGTATTGCGCAACTTCTTCGCAGACAGGGGGAGTGCCATGTTTGAAAAAGGGCGGTAGGCAGATGTTGTGTCACATTGATTAGCGACCCCCGGGAACGATTCCCCAGGTTTATGTTCCTCTTTCTCATGAAAATAGCATTTCCGCGATATTCCGCATTCAAAATAAATTCCGTGTTTATTGTCCAATTCCGCGATTCCGTCCGCGATTCCGCGATCGCGGAAATTATAGGGCCCTACAATTTCAGACTTAAAATAATGTACAGTTTTAAGCCTCACCCATTTCCGTCTTTTTTTTTTTCCCAGTTTTTTTTCTCATAGATGTATATAGACGTAAACATCTATGAGAGCGAACAGAGAAGATGCCTCATTTATGTGCAGAGTGGAATTGTGCCAAGCGGTTTTCAGTCCAAACCAGATCTCATGGGATTACCTTCCACAGGTACAAACTGAGTTCCAGAGAGCAGGCATTGAAGACAGACAGTCTGTGCTGTAAGAGGAAACAACAGATGAGAAAGTAGTTGCAGCTTATTAATAATGAAGGTAACCAGCAGGTCTGCATGCAGGTGAGTTCCATTCACTGTCTGTGTAGCTGTATGTAGCAGCCCGGTGGAGCCACATGCAGCAGGCAGTGGGTCTGTTTGAAGTTCACCTCTGCTTGTGGTTACACTGAGGACACTGCAGAATGTAAACTGGCAGATTGTCACCATGTAAATGGTTTGGACATCTACTATAGAATAGTTTTTTTCAGATGTGTGGTTTCACAGTTGGTTGTTGGTGATGTGTTTTCCCACTTTACGATATTGTTTGCTTCCTTGATTTCCATGTGGCCAAGGAGGCGCTTTCTTCTTAATGCACTTTTCAACAGGAATCTTTTGGCGTACGCCCTTTTTCACGGCACCGGTCAGATGTATCAAGAGTGACATGACCGTGGAAATGTGCGGTGCTTCACGCCAACGTCATGGCTGGCGTGCGCACCTTTCTACAGCTGTGGATCCTTTGGCGACACTCGGATGCTTGCTTGGATTCATTCGTACGCACGGATTAATACATTTTCTGGATTTGAGCGTACGCCATGTTTTAGTAGGAAATCCACGCAGGTCTTTGTCCATGGGCCCAGGTCTGTAGCTGCCCTTGACTCTGAGGTTATTGGGGTAATTTAAAGGCAGGTTCTAAAATGAAGGAATAGCTCTGAGCCGTCAGTCGTTAAGTCTCAGTGATCAGAATTTTTATTTGTATTCAAATGTGACACGTGAAAAGCCTTTTTCATGTTTCTTTGAGAGTAACCATGTCTGACTTCCTTTCATTTTAAAGTTGTAAGTGCTGTGAGGTTTTCATATTACTGTGGATCCCTCATCTCCTCTCGCTGTCGCTGTGAGGAGTTTGCTTGATGTGCGTCAGAAGTCTCTGCACGGCTCATTGTGGGGACGGCTTCAAGGGAAAACTGCTAGTTGTGGATATGAGCGAGCCCAGAGAGAGACGAGTGAGAGGGGTAGGAAGAGAGACGCAGCAGGAGAGAGGAGCCAGGGATGAATGAGATTCAAAGAGAAACGGGAGGAAAAGCAAATGGGGGCAGAGGAGGCGAGAGATAAGGTTAAAGGATGAGAGTAACACATGTCGTTTTTTGAGGTTGAAATACTTTGCAAACCAAAAGTCAAAGAGACTAAAAGAACAAACACTTTATACCCAGTCCAGTCTTACGCCCTGTGCAGGGTGACTGATCTCAGTATGTGCAGTTTTGTGTCACAATAAAACTGTGATTTAATTACAGTCTTTCTTTTCCTACCGTGATATGTCAAAAAGTCAGCTGTGAAAAGGCCTGTATTGCACAGTAATCTCATGCATACCAAGAGATACCTTGGTAAAGTGCAGTAAAATCCCTCACAGTTGAATCATCACAGGGTCGGGCTGGACAACAACGATTATTGTCACTCATCCAGATAATAGCTGGCTACATTAGTTGTCTCATATACAGTAAATAAATAAATAATTACAGCCGACATGTGATATGCACCTTAGACTGAAAAATGACTGGCTCCCTTGATTTGTGTTTATGGATGAAGCATCTCTGCGTGTCTCCAGGTGGATGCCAACATGGGGCTAATTTCAAGAAAGATAAATAAATTGAGCAGTTGAATTAATGTGTGCACTTGTTTCTGTTTATCAAAGAGGATGTCCTGTATACTTATTTGCTTTGGTGGATATGTTATCACTGTCTTTATTACACTTCCTTGGCAGCATCTTCGGGACATGCTTACACCAGGTACCAGGGTGTCCATCCAGTTTGAGGTTAGGTATAGGCTACTCTCTTAAGATTAATGAATAATAGCAATTTTGGCTTAATGTAGAAGAAATCAACACGTCCCATCTAATGTGTACAAATGAAATAATTGACAGAGTAATATTGTCATATCAGTATTTTGTGTTGGCAGCAAAGAGTTTACCTACTTGTATGTTCACTATAAATGTTTCCTTGTCATATTGATAAAAAAGAAAAAAAACTAAACTGAACCCGTTTTCAGTATGTTTACTACAAAAGGTAATTAGTTTTATTTGAATGTCGTCTCTCAGGGACTGGGTTTGTTTAACAGATGGATGAAGCCAGGGATTTTATACATCATGACTGAAAAGATTTTAAGTGATGAAATTACTGGTGTTTTACAGATATATTTCAAATTTCAAAATCAACATAACATCATCCATCATACGTATTGATGGTTTAGAAAACAATGTGTTGAATGAAATGTTTCTTTCATTTCTGTGGCGTCTGTATGAATAGAGAACAAAAACCTGTTATGAGCATAAACCCTACATATGTATAATGTACAGCCAGGGAAGGATGGAGGTTTCATGTATGAAAAAAGGGGGAGTGACAAAGATGAGAGAGAGAGAAAATGCAGAGAGAGGGAGGAAAGGCTAGTTGCCTGGTGACGGAGGCAGAAGGAGAGAAAGGAGAGACAAGGTGAAGAAAGGAGAGAAAATAAAGAGGAGGAGGAGGAGGAGAGGTGAAGAGTTGTTTTCCAAGTGCAAAGAGTTACTGGTCACGATGCTACATCTGCTACTGCTATCCCTCCTACTGCGCTCTCTCTGGCTGTGCCAGAGGATGGAGACGTGCTAGCTCTCACTTTCTACATGTTGTCTTACTGAATGATTTATGCCTTTAATTGTTGTAATGAGGGTGTGTTTTCAAGCTGTCAGCCCAAATCAGAGTTTGGGTATTTTTTAGACTGCAGTCAAAAAGCTTTCACGAAGGCTGGCTCAGGATCGGGTCTCCAACTTTGTTCCACTGAAGCGCCACAGATGTCACAATCTCACATCCAATCAGAAATGCTTTCTCTGACACACAAATGTTTTGTTTCAATAGAAAATGCATCACATCATGGAGACAAGATCATCCAAACAGTTAAAGCTCCACTCATTTATATTTTCGGTATTCAGAATGAATCAAATGACTAAATGAGATTTGAAGGTGTTGTTGTTGATTAAAGCCACTGATATTTTGCACCAACTCTCTACTGTGTGGTTCAGTCTGCTCTGAAAACAAAGGTTAGCTAGCAGCTAACTAGCCATTTTTTCTGGGAATGAACCCACAGCTAAAAGCAGTCAAATTTTTTAAAGCAGAAGCAAAAAATAAATCATAAATTTTGGTATTGGTAAATTCTCGGTATATCACCCTGCCCCACCCTACAGGCCTTCATTTCCTCTGCTGTTTGGGTGACACTTCAATCTATTGATCACAGGAAAGCAACTGGGGAGGATGGAACTTCATTTTTAAAGCACCATGTCCCATTTATTGTTGAACAAATTATATATCTAATTTATGCCTCCATTTCTTCTTCTACTGAATTATTCCTCAGGTCTGGAAATCGGCACATACACATTGCACATTATGTTGCTTACAAATTATATTGTATGTATCTGCTGTTCACAAAGGGAAATATTGTACTGCTGTCTTTGTAGATTTAGCAAAATATTTGATACTGTTGATAACTGCTACTACTGGTGTCTAGAAAGCAATTTGGGAAATGACTGTTCAGTGTCAAAAGGGGTTCCACAAGGTTCAATATTGGGTCCTGTCTTTTTTTATATCAATATCACATCACATATAATATTGTTACACCCATCTTTATGCAGATTATACAGTTTTATATTTATAGTTTTTGGCACTTCCTTGTTGGCTTAATTTTTCATCCCAAGAGATTGAGCAGAAGCAGAGAGGAAAGCTGCTTTTGTGCTCATCACCTTTACTCATTACTTATCGTCCTTTTCCAGAAGATGTTCACATCACCTTGGTTCAATGCTCACTGCTGTGTCGTAGGAATATGTGTGTACTTTGACGTGTAAGCCAGAAACTGCAGACTGACTGTGTTCAGTTCTGCTGTTGAATCTATCCAGTCAGAATATCTCTTTCTCTCCTGATTCATCTGAACCTGTCTCCTAGTCGACTTTTTCTCTTCTTACATCTTTTGCATCCTTTTTTCTGTCCTTTCCTTCATTTTCTTCTTTTTCCCCTTTCCTCCCCCATCCTCCTCTTTTTTTCTCATAGTTGTTTTCCTTCTCCTCCTCTTTCTTTTTATTCATCTGCTCCTCCTCCCACGGCTCTTTCTCACACCCCTTCTTGCCCTTTCATTCCTGTCACTCCTCTCCCTCCATCGCCCCTTGTTCCTCCTCCCTTTCCTTCTTGGTCTCCTCCTCTAACTTGTCTCTGTTCCCTCCTTGGCTGTGCTGCTTTCTCCTCCTCCTCTTCACTTAGGGACTCGTGACTGTTGCGCTGAGCTTCAGCTGACGTGACTTTATTATAAGTCAAACAGAGGCGTCTCTTCCTCTCACATACATAAATATCATCAGAGCAGTGTGTGAAATGTGAGAAACAATAAAATCCTCTGGTAAATAACTTGATGAGACACACACGCAGCAAACAGCAGCACATGATGCAAGACGAGTCACATTCCTCAAACAGCCTAATAAGAAGGAGATGATCAGCATCACTGACTGTTTACCTCATCCTGAGCTGTTCCTTCATTATCTGTTCTTCATTCTGACTGTTAAATGCTAGCACCACAGAGCTCCACACACACACACACACACACACACACACACACACACACACACACATATGCAGGCAATCTGCTGGAGGCTGGAGACTCATGCATTTTTAAACGGCAGTGTTGTCGTCAGCTTCTGTCTCTTCTCCTCCCTTACCTTCTCTCTTTTTCCCTCTGTACTTCTTTCCTAAGTAAAAGATCGCATGTTGTCTTTTGGGCCGATGAATCGATGCTAATGAACGAAGGAGACTGCCCTTCCAAGAAAATTGACAAAAACAATCATTTATAAATATGTCTAAACATGACCTGTGTTTACATTTACCTGACAAGTAGAAATGGCATGAACTTGTTGTAGAGTAGAGCTGTGCGATGTGGACTAAAATCATACTCCCGATTTTTTTCACAAAAAAGTCGATTTTCGATTTAATTTCAATTTTTTGGTAAAACTAAAAGACATTTATTTCAAATGTGTTTTTTTGGACAAACTCGCTCCCAGCGTCCGACATGTTGTAGCGAGAGGAAACAGGAAGTAAAGGCAAGCACGCAGCAGGCACAGGCAGCGCGTGACGTTTTACCGTCATTACCATAGTAAAGGGGGAAAATCGCTTTGCCTGATGTCATTTTTTTTCCACATCGAGCAAATTAAACATCGCAATAACGATGCGAATACGATTAATCGCCCAGCACTATTGTCGAGTCTCTGAGTTTGTGTCAGGAGGGGGTCAGGGTGACTGGTTGGACTTTGACACTGGAGACCGCTCTGTTTCCCATTTCAGACACTCAGTGTTGGTTTCATTTATTTATTTCGTATTTCTGCTTTATTATGATGGTGACAGCCTGAGAGAGACAGGAAGTAAAGTGCAGGGGAGAGAGAGGGGATGACATGCAGCCATGCTGCTGCAGTAAGGACTTACCTATAGGCAGGATGAGCCTTTCTAGTTCATTACACTTTTAGTCAAATTCAACAAACGTCTCATTGTGGTCTGCTCACTGACAGTTCTGTGCAAGAAAGAAATGTTCTCAGCCCTGGCTCTGTAAAAAAACCATAACATTACTCTGTGAGGTGAAAGGGATGAAGACAGATGCAGAGGTTTCTCTGTGTCTGCTTGATAGAGGGGTAACATCAGCGTTGCTCTGTATTCCAAATGTAAAGTTCTTGTTTTGTGATGTGAGTACTTGCCCACAGACCTAATAAAGTGCATTAAGCTTTAGTCACAATGTCTGGTTCGTACTGATGAGAAATGAACACAGCCGTGTGCTGACTGCCGAGACATGTCTTGTAGCTGTGAGCCCAGCCCTTCTTCTCATTGCAGCTTAATGTGGGAATGCAGCTCCATTGATTGTCTAGCATAGAATAGATACTGCAACCTTTTGCAATGTGTCATTTTCCAAGCATTATTTCAACTGTTCTGTTGGGTCTCAAAGATGGAGAGAAATATTTTTTTGACAACTCTGACATTTAGACTGGGAAATGTCAAACTTTCTGCAGTCACTGGAATAAGACAAAACCACCCCAAAACCAAGTGGACATACAATTGCCATTGACTTTTCTTTGTACCCTTAAAATGGATTACAGAATACATCCCATCAAACCAAATTACTGCCGAAGTCATGTTACTTTGTCCAAACATCACTGGAGTGCATGTGCTTTTAGATAAAGTATTGGACAAACTGACCACTATGATTGTTCTGATGAAAAGTTAGGGATCGCCAGTTTTCATGAAGACGATACAGATGTGTATGAAGTTGCATACACTGACAGAGCCAGCTTGCTAACATGCTCACTGTGATCATTTTACCTTTCTGATTTTAGCAGGTTTAGCATGTTTACCATTCTCACCATCTTAGGTTAATGTGTTAGCATACTAACATTTACTAATTATGACTAAATACAAAGTAAAACCGAAGCTAGTAGCAAAGCATTGGACAAATTAAAATTTTGACCTAATGATGGAGCTTGATGAAAACGTGTGGATTCATCATCCTCTGGGAAACCTGAATGTGTGAACATGTGTGAAAATGTCAACCACATGGTGGCAGCAGGGAGCAATCAGGGAATCACCAAAATCAGAATTATGTATTATAATATATAATATATTATTATTGATATGTAGAATTCATCCTGTGAGCACCTTGGATATCTAAAACAAATTTCATGGCAGTCTTATTTCCATCAGATACATGGCTATTGTCTTGCTTTAGAATGACACCTTTCAACAGCTAATGTAAAGAATTTGAGTTCCAAAAGATCTTGTGAATATTTCCTGATGTTATCCTCACAGACTGTCTTCATCAGTAAATACAAATTTCTTCATTGGTCTCCATTAATCAGTTTGCTTTTGACTGGGTCTGTGGTGTTCATCTTAAACAGGAACTGGTCATTACATCAGCAGTGCCCATTTCTGCTGACTCGCCAACATCGCCATGGCCTGAGCATGACATTATGACATGATGATCAGCAGTAGAACCACAATGGTCTCCATTGTGTTGGCAGGAAACAACAATGTGAGCTCAGCAATGTGAGTGTAGCTACACAATTAATACCTGTTCAGAGTTTGTGAGAAGCTGCTGTGTCGAGACTCAGCATGTTGGTCTCATGGTCTCAGACGGGATGTAAACAAGCTTTTGTAACATAATCATGAACCTCTGTCTTTTTTTTTCATTCTTTACCCTACAGTTTACCTCGGATTGAAATAAAAAAAAGAACTCTGAAGTTGCCCATCTTGTCCACATCCAAATTTAGGCTCTTAAACTTTCTAAATGTTTTGTGACAGCTGAAGTGTGTTTGTCACGTCTTGAGTGTCTCGAGTGATTCAAAGACATCAATCTCCAGATAGCACAAAAACAGAAAAAAATATCCTGGTGTCGGCTCCGAGTTTAGGTTCAGCAGATCTGTAAATGCAGTCCAGTATTTGGAATCCGAGTCCCTTAGGCCAGTTAATCAAGGACAATTCAAAAGTCTATAGTCATGCTAGCATCTTTGTGAGGCGGTACTAAGGCACAGCAGTGTTTAACGTTCTAACATTAGCTAATTGGCACAAAGGTCAGTCACAGATTGTCATGTAGTAGTTGTGCAGAATTAGGTCATAATACAAAATGTATAAGTGCAAAATATATTTTGACCTCATGGTGGCACTAAATTGAAAGTCAGAGGTTCACCAATGTCATTAAAATTCATCATGAAAGAACCATGAATGTTCGTAGAAAATTTCATGTCAAATTACAATCCGTTGAGTTGAGGTATCAGAGCTAAAGTTGTCAATTGGCCATCGATCCGCAGAGCCTTGTGGCTAACAAAACACATTTATATATATCTGAATTTTTATTTACACGTCAGCAGCATCTTATTCTGCGAGATTCGGAAGCAGTTGCCCCGTTTTTGTAATCTGCCTGTGAATGGTGTGTATGGTAAGTGGTATCCTGCATATTCATTAAAAGGACTAATTCCTGTAATGTTGAAGAGTTTGTAGATTTTGATTTTTAATGTGTACGTCTTCTAAATACAGTTGATAAAAAATAACTATCCCTACTTTTCTCGTGCTCATCAGGAGCAGTTAGTCTTTGACCTGGGATTTGAACTGGTGACCTTCCATCCTCAGTTCCTCTCAGTCTCAGTGTTCTGCTGAGTGTCTGTCCCTTGGTAAACAGTTTTAAATAGGACATTCCTTCAGTGTTTTTAACAGGGCTGTGATTGAAACCGCATGACTGACTGGCTGTTTTTCACCTTCAGCCCAGTGAAGACCTTACTGGTGGTACTGCAAATGCGTTTTGTTGAATACCTTAAACTTTGGAATTCAGTTTCCTTCATATGGACCTTATTCTTGGTGATACATATTGAAATTCCTTCTCTGCTTTATTGTCTCATCTTTGACTAATTCTTACTTCGAGCACCTTTTAGGAGATTAACAGTAAATAAAATTATAAATGAAATTATTCCTTTTGCCAAACATACAGTTGAGCGTAGACTTCTTTTTTCATCCCTGGGTAGTGTCTGCAGGTATTTCTGTCAGGCAGCACACGGCCCTGACATCCTACACCAATAAGCAAATAAGAGCCTGCATGCTCAGGATGAAGCTGTCCTTTATACGGTCAGTAACACTGGATTTTGTTCACAAACCTTGGCTTTAATGTTGTGCTTCATGGTTGAAAACAAGCTGCAGCACCTTTTGGGAAAAGGCCTATTTACAAAACTATAAAAGCTCCCTTTGATTCACAGCGCATGATTTTGTATGATTTTTGCATACCTCAAAGTTCCAGAGTCACGATGCCTGAGCTCTTTTTGTACTGCCCAGGGGGAATACATTTTTGGTTTCAACTTACAGTGTTGGTACTAGATTTTGGTTTGCCTTTCAAAAATGTTACGAATCGTTGCTGAAAAATAAATCTGCTTTGTGATGTGACAACGCTATAGTTAAAGTTTAGATATTACTTTGTTCTGATTTGGGAAAAATCATGGTTTGGGTAGAAATTACTACTTTGTTAAGGTAATAAACACACGGTTAAGGTTATGGAATGATCATGTTCATGTTTTAAAAAGCACAACATTGGCTGCCAATCTTCAGTAACATCACCTGACACCTGGAGAGTCAGTGCAAATACAGGACTGGTGGGCACTGGTGCTCTAAAGTTTTGCAGCACAGGTCCCAAAATTGTAGCACGAGTATAAAACTGTCATTGTCTCTAAAAACATAGATAAGAGCAGTTCATCACTTAAACAGCTATTTGACTAGCAAAGGACATTAATGTTTCTTACAGGGCCCCGTTCAGACCTTGACAAGAAATGTTTTCAAGCATTTTCTTTATTTGCCTGTAATGGTAATTTTCAGGGACATTTCACTTCTTGCTGTACAAAACATCTACATATTAAGCTTTAAGTGAGCAGTACAAATCTTAGTAACTCTATATCATCATATAAAATAGTATTAAATTCATACTGATAATACATTACAAAACTGTTAGGTGTTTTTGTTCTCTTCTTACTAATTTACACAAAGAAACATGGGAAGTGGTTTAAAACTAAAAATTATTTGTTATTTAACAGAATGTGACAGATTCAAGTCATTGGCCACAACCAGGGTCTGTGGGCAGACATCACTTAATAAAAGGACTCATTATATAAGGGTCGTCTCCTTGAATCTTTTCTGCAACAGCAACACAACGAGAGCTGCTGTTCCTCTGTGAAAGTTAGCTGAGGGAAATCCTTTTTTTCACATAGTGTTTTACCCTTAATTTCATTTGTTCTGCACACCTCTCTTTCTTCTTCTGGTATTTTTGGCAGTGAATCAAACAGCTTCAGGTACATTACCACCTCCCAATGAAGTGGAGGCCGAGCCGAGACATCAAGAACAGCCACTCATGAAAACTTAACAGCCATTATTGTGTTGATTATGTTTCACATCACTCACCAGTGAAAACATGGAATGAAAAATATTGCGGAGATGATGGTAATGAGATCGACTCAGTCAACCCTGCACTGGGCATCACATGAGCATGGTATTGAAGTCATGCGGTTATTGTCAAAGCAATACTCTATAGAGGTGAGAAATGTTTGTACTTCGTTACATAGAAGGCCACAGAGTGAGGTAAACTCAGGCAGATAAGGACCAGAGGAAGGTTGCAGGATTTTATGTTGGACACTAGTGATTTGTGCCTATTCTGAGTCAGGTTATTAGGTTTTTATTGCAGGCAGTTATGGAATATGGACACACACACACACACACACACACACACACACACACACACACACACAAACACAAGCATTCCCACCATTCACAGTCAGTTGTCAAAATTGATAGCAGCAATTACTGCAGTCCGACCAGTGGACCCTGTTAAACCGACGCCGGCTCTATGTGTGTCTTTGTTGTGAGCTTTAGTGCTCACTGTGAACTCATTTCCATCTCCATGTCAGTTGTGCATCTTTTTTCTGTACCAGAGAGACCCATCCAATATATTAACACAATTCATAAGTGCCTCTCTCTGGTTCACTGGGAATTGTGGGAATTGCTTTCCCCCGACTCAGAGCATGTCAAAGTCTTAGCAGATTGGTTTGGGCCTCGTTGCCCTTTTCACATGCAGCCAATGGGAGTTGAGGGATTGTGAATGTTTCCAAGGATGCTCTGCTGCAGTCGGGGGCAGAGGTTTCTGCTGCTGTTGATGCTGGAATAATGGACGCATGCTTGTATAATGTCTCTATACGGACTTTAGCGTAGAGTCAGGGACGTGGGTGGTTGTGTTGTCTCAGACAATCCATTGTTTTGTCCAGTGGCCATGCCTCTGCCTGCTCTCAGTGCATTTCCCTATTAAACAAATCATGTTAAACAGAATGATACACTGAACTATCCATGACATGGACTCTCCTGCTGACACCACCAACAATATTCATTCAAGGGAGAGACGGCTGCGCTTTAAGAGAATGATGTCAACAGTCATGTCAGTTCTACAAATTGACAGTTAGTAATGGGAATGTTATGATAATAATAAAGCAACATTTAACTTCTTAGTTTAAAAACACTTACAAACCACCTACTTAGTGTTCACAAAGCTTTCTGTCTCATGGACTTCCTCTGCAGATGGAAACTGCTTTGTTGTCATGGATATGGTTCAGCTTCTCATGTAACCAAAGTATGGCATGGTATGACAGGAAGTAATCATATGTACTGGCCTTGCCAGCCTTGTCTATGCTCAGTTCCACTTTGAGGTTTGATGATTTGTCTCATACTAATTTCTCAGTATGTTCAGTGAATTGTGGGGGTGGCACACCAGAGAGGATTCAGTGTGCAATAATGATAAGATCATAATTTGAATAGAGCCCACTTAGCAACTTTGACCACATGTCCTAGTCTGTAAACCAGGTTGTTATCCTTCATATCCTGTATCAGCAAGTCCACCCAAAACAGCCCACATAGATCAACCTACAGGACCTGGTTCATTAAAAGACTGGAGTGTAAATTGTTGTTCAGTGTTGTTATGAAGCTTGTCACTACTTCTGCCACCTCACCGATAACCGACGACAAACTAAACCACTTCCATGACAACTGGGTAAATAGAAGGCCACAAGATGTGGCTGGAAGCTGCAGAAACACCAACCAAGTGGACTGTGTATATGTATATGTTTCCAAGGTCCTGATGACATTTTTGATCGTTTGGCTGTAAAATGTCGCAAATTTCTAGAGCAAATGGTGACATCATCATCTAATCTTTAATTTATTCTGATACCCCACATCAAAACATCATGTGTGTTGGCTGCAGGGTTTGTGCAATATATCTTGGTGGATTCATCTAAAGTGGAATGAAGCACAAGACCAGTTCCCCCATGGTGACAAAGTATATCAATGGCAGCTGATCGATAGAGGCTGCCTGAGCAGCGCCTCCCCAGCCACAAAACTTAATTAAGAGCCAGCTTAAGAATTTTTTATTAAAAATCTGAAATGAGCACATGATGTTTAAAGTGAAATGAAGTTAACCACAAAATGTTTGATTTTGGATTCTCTTTCCTAATGGGCGCCGTCCATGCAATACATCCATTCAGCACGAGCTTCCTCCTGATCCTGCCTTCATCTAATACAACAAATAGGTGTAATATGGACATAGAAGACAAAACAATGAGATCCATGAGGGACTGACTGAATCAAGACTTCACACAAGGGAGGCCACACCTGTTTATTTGTATTCATCGTACCATCCATAACTAATTTAATATTACAGACGTCACTCTATTCTTTTAAGAAATAAAATATTGAATTAGCTCGAATAGTTGTGTTAGTAATACTTAGTTGAACTTCTTCCTGTTTACATCTAGTCTTAGTAGGGTAATGACAATGCACTGTATAAAATATTTCTTTATTCGTCCCTCAGTGGGGAAATTCACATATGTATGGATCACCACAATATTATGTGTTGCCAATTCCCTGACCTGGTCAAGATGTAATGGTTGGCTAAACTGTAGGCTTCTCTAATTTATATACACACTGTTATGTTTTGCATTGCGGTCACTATCACAGAAGTGGTAGGCCTTTAATTATTAAGCAGAAAAGCAGAATGTGACAACCAAGTAAAGACAATATTTCCTCATACTTATGAAAACAGGAATGGATGTACATTCAGCATTTATGTGGATTTTATTTCAAGTCTAAGGTTTGTTTTGAGTTCTATAGGATCTTTCTCCTCTGTGGAAAAAGAGATAGTTCAATGAAGTAAGAAGCAGACCGGTTATGTTGAGTGTGTTTGCATTACTTTTTCAATTCTAGAATTAAAGTATACGTCTATTACACGGAGCAAGATAACAGTGTAATGTGGAAGCAGTAACCTCATCCAGGTAAATAATAAGCAGCTGCCTCTGGACAGCAAAAAGGCCTTTGCATAAAAAATATATATATAACCATTGCACAATGGATGGAAGATCATGGATAATGGGAATTCTGTGTTCCTGTCACCCAGATCAAGCCTGGTCGATCTTTACAAACAGAGAGAGATGAATGCATTCTGATGTCACAGGATATTGTCTCCTGCTGTCGGTGTTTCCGTGCAGAGCCAGTGGCGGATCTTGTTTTGTCGTGGTAACTGTCGGTGTTGTGGTCAGGTGGCCTTTAACATCACCTAAAGGTCACCGGCATGAGCTGCATGATGCTTACTGCCTAGACACATGAATGGATGGATGGACTGATTACAAAGGCGACGCTACTATAAAATATACACAATCCATCGATTGATCATGGTAACTGCCAAGGAAGAAATGGAGGAAGCTATTAGCTGTGTTGCACTACCAACTTTTATTTAGCCTTCCAACTTACCTCCTCTGCTGGGGGTAAACTGCTCCACTACTGTTAGGAGACAGGAGTTGATGGTGAAAATACATCTTCTGAATAAACTCGCAGCAAGGTACCATTTTCAGTCCCTCTTGGTCCAGACCAAGTGAACCAAACTATAGGTGATGGTGACCAATTTTTCAAGTATCAATTGAAAGCTGTTATTGTGTGAAGGACTGAGCAGCACTTCACCCTTCCTCTCCTCTGCAGGTGTCTCCTTGTGTTATCCTCAGCGTGAATGATTGACATTTCTAATAAAGCTGTGATGGCTACCGGCCAGCCAGAGACACGCAGCTGCTATCATGCATCAGACTGGCACATCTGGGAACTCTGGCTTGTGACGTGTCCCCCCATGCATGCTGTTGTTCTATTCTGGAGCACAATGACTGGGTTAGGGAAGAGCGGCTGAATTCAAAGTCATCTCTTTTGCCTCCACTGAATGAAATCCTGTAGGGCTATGACTTCAAGCATTTTCAGTGGTGTAACTGGGTATGCATGCCACCACAGAAATCAGAACAATTGTGATGTTTATTGCAGTGCTGACAATATTTGCGGCCTTCCCTTTGACACGCAGCTCTGCTCACTCATTGGAGCAGCTCCAGTCTCTGCCTGTCTGTCGCACGGTGTCAGTGTTGATAGACTGTTACTTGTGACGTGTAACCAATCAGTAACCACTCTGTCATCTTGTTTAGAGGGAAATGGCTACATCGGAGCCAAAGTCGAACATTTTAAAATTAATTTAACCATAACCTCAGCTACTCCCTAAATCACTTGCTGCCTGTCTGCTGCTATTGATAGAAAGTTGATTTTTAAGTTTTTTTTAAAATCGAGTTCAAGTGATTAAGCATCATTTACCATTGATGAATACCTTGTTATCTTAATGCAATGTTCTGAGACGAATATACATGTGGCACAAAAAGGCAATTTATTATTTAGGCTGGTAAGATTATGCTTGACTGGTGTTTTTTTTTTTTCATCTGCACTTCCTCTTGAGCGGTGATTCAAAAGTTCATTTTTGACACTGTCTCCAACAGCCGAAGTCTGTCAACTGGCTGGAAACTTCCAGACACCCAGGTGTATATTTGATGCTTCCTGCTCCAGCGTCACGTTGAGTGATTTGCAATCCAAAAGGAATTTTGAGGAACCAAAATGAAGAAGAGTTATCTCTCTCAGTAGTTTCTCTTATGTGAAAGTACAATATCTAACATGACCCTATGCAAATTCTAGTTAGTTACTGAAACTGTGATGCAGCAGTTAAATCATTCAGTACAGAATACTACAGTGGGAAAAGCAGCTGCTCCTCCCACTGCTTAAACATCAACTAATAATATTTGTCTTAGTTTATTCACAATCCAATTTGAAGTTTCTGTGAATGTTGAAAAATGCAGAAGACTTCGTTTTGTTTTGTTTGCTTCGGATGAGATGAAATACAGAATGCATTTCCTGCATTCAAGAATTTACCTGGGGCTGTCCTGTGTCATTTCTTACCTACTTCCTGTTTTACCACACACACATGCACACAGACACAGACACACAAACAGTTTCCTCCACCAGCATGACCTGAGGCTGCCCTGCTCTGCACTTACTAACTGATAAGACTGTGTGTGTGTGTGTGTGTGTGTGTGTGTGTGTGTGTGTCAGCTTACTGTAGCTCGGCCCCACCCTCTCATTACACAGAGAGACAGAGAGAAGCAGAACATAGAAGTGAAAGAAGAGGGAAAAGCCAAAAGTGAGGACCCTCAAAACTGCATCTGGACTCCAGTAGGTAACTAACCAGCCAGCCGGTTAGCCAGTCAGACAACTGTTCAACTTGTAAGACAGTGAGTACTACATTTTAGTCAGGAAATCAGTTTGTCGGATAGATCTGGACTGGTTTATCAGCCAGCAGCTGAGCAGACAGTGAACTAGACAGCCAGTCATTCAGTCAGGCTGTATTTAGTCATTTTTTCTTAATTTGACCATTTAGTTATTCAGTTAGTTGTTTCGTGGATCATAGTGTTTTAGTTATCAGTCAATTAGTTTTTAATCAATAATTGTATTGTTGCTTGATCAGTCATTTAGTTCAGTTATTTGTTGAGTTGGTTAGTTAGGGAGTTAGTTAGTTTATGACAAGTTAGCAGTTATTCAGTAATATCAGTGAGCAAGTTAAGCACCAAAACAGTGAGCAAGGCAGAGCTGTTAAAACAGTCATCATCCATCCCTCCAGCCAGGCGACGAGTCAGCCGGTCGCTGAGGGGAGTGGCTTCCTGCTCTGCTGCCTCCAGCTGAATGGTAGTCAGTCATCCAGTCATCCAGCCTCCCACTCAGTCAGTCAGTCAGTCAGTCAGTCAGTCAGTCAGTCAGTCAGTCAGTCGGTCAGTCAGTCAGTCAGATATCAGTCAGTCAGTCAGTCAGTCAGTCAGTCAGTCAGTCGGTGGGTGTGGATGCAGGGCTGCTGGTCAGCTGCTCTGGACGGCGTGTATCTCCCTCAGGATCTCACACTGTTGAATCAGCTGAGGAGCCACTGAGAGGTAAGGAGCTCAGACACTCAACAGGATGTTTGTCAGGGCAGTTTGTCAAGAGAGCCGCTCGCTGACTTTTGTCGGCATGTGACAGGCTGCAGGCTGATCTGAGAGAGGCAGGGAGGGTTTACGGATGTAGACACAAAAAAAGGGCTTTTAACAAGGAAATGCAATTGGTGCATCTGTGACTGTGGAATGTGATCACACCCTTTTCTACCAGTTAGCAGCTGGTGCGGTGCCACGCTCAGCTGCATCATCTCCATGTGTTCTGGGCTCTGAGTTGGCCGAGCGGCGGGGAAGTAAGATGACCATGATTTTTCTCTTATGCTCTGTCTCATGATAACGGTGATGCTCTGAAGGAAAGCAGGAGGCTCACGGCTGCTGATACTTGTTTCATTTGTTCAACATACTGTCGTGATCAGGAAACATAGAGCTGATTTGACTTGGACTTGTCTGTTGTTTGTAATGTTTGGTAAGATTTGCTCAGCATCACCTGAAACATGGAGCGGCCTTGAAAGTCAACATGAAGTTGAGAGTCTCATCAGTAAACTAATGACATTCGTTCCTTCCATTGATTTATTAATAACAAGAACATATTAAGATGGTTTGATTAGACTTTTTTAGGATAAATATATATATCTTTAGCCTGTGGTGGACGAACTGATGACGCCAAACTGGCTTCTCTTGTCACAAGGCACATTAAAATGAAGTGCGTTAATTTGAAGCAGTAGCTCAACAGTGAGAGATGCCGACAATGGGAAAATACTCAAAGAAAACAAAGTCAGACAATATGATTGGTGAAAACATCAAAAAAGACATAAACACTAATGCATGCAAGACAAAAATATTAGGAATCTGCCACTGAGAAGTGAAGATGATGATTTGGATTCTTTGATACTTCATGAGAGGCTTTGACAGCAAATAGTTGATCAGCATACACTTGTGTAATTGATCGATGTAATTGATCGATGGTGCAGCAGCTAAAGAAGGATTTATTATTATTACATCATGTCATATCTTTAAGGCTCCAATAGTCACTACATATGTTACCAAGCTTCTAGAACCAAATATTTTGTAAAGACAAACAGGTTGACTTTTGCTTCACCACTTTCCAGTGTGACCACTGTGACTGAAAGGGTAAGACTGGCAATGTACATTTTCTTCTGTCAAACCAGTTTCATAAAGAGACTAAACCCAAGAACGAATTGATTGTGCTAACAAGTATTGTTGTACTGCCACAGCCTGGCACATCTCTGCAGTGGGCGATATGTTCATTCATTACCGTTCTGAAATGTTTAATGTTGTCAGTAAGAACCAAGGGACTTGGGACTGAGAGCAACAAGCAAAGTTGTCAAAAAGTATCGAGTGCCAGACTAACACATGATTGTTTTTGGCTTTTCATCGGATTTGTTGACAATAGCTAAAATATAGAATAACATCAACTATATGTCCTTTAACATTGTTAAAGCTCATTTCACTGTGCACAAACATAAAACATCAATGAAACCTGCCCTATGAGTGTAGAGATGTCAGCTTAAGCTACAATTGAATACTGTATAAACCAATACATAGAAGTGCAATTCCAGCTGGTTTTGTGCTGCAGTCAGGTTAGCTTTCTTTGAGCTTTGCTGTATTATCATACAGAACACAGAGAACACTTTGAATGTAACAACAAAACTCATTCACTTTGTTTAAACATAATTATCTTCAAACTGGTTTGACTACAGAGAGGACACACTGTCATTTAATCTGTGTCACTTAAAGCCTATTAGATGATGGTAAAGTGTAATTAGCTGTAGTGTTCACTGGATGTGGCTGAATGTGTCGATGTAAAAAAAAGTCTGTAGAGATAAATGGCACTTCCTCCTGATCGCATATCAGAGGCAATTCCTCTTTGATTTATAACAGATGATGTTCTGCAGTAAATATTTGACTCTGGTATTCATGAGTGTGTAGTATGTGAAACCCCCTGTGATAAGGAACCATGTTGGTAGTTTTATCTTGCTCTCTCCTAAACTTTGTTACGAAAAGAACAGAAAAAACGTTTTTGCTTTAAAAATGATGTTGAGTTATTATCTCTGTGCTCAGGCTGTGAAATTACTCAATGACCTAAAAGACCAACCTAATACATTTATTCAAAAACTACTACACAGTTCCTCACTAAGAGCAGTAACACAAGGATGTAGAAGGTATGAGCCCATTGCTCTGATGTTGGCGCCAAGAACTAACATAAAAGTCTTCATCTGGAGGCTTTAAACAACAAGTGGATTAACTTTATTTTTCATGGAAATATCCCCACCATGACTGGAAAATGGTGGGCATTTTACTCTGCCAGACTGCTTTGCCAACAAGGGTCAGTAATGACTCAATGGACTGATACCAGCTGTCAGTGACTGGAAGCTGTAAGTTTGGCCTTTTTTAAATTTGTTCTAGTTTTACTCTTGTTTTGTAGGCTAGCCTATCGAACTTGCTGGTAGCATGTTGCTCGGCTAATGTGACTATTCCCCCATTCTGGTCACAATGTTGGACTAATATTGTATTAGTGAGGGAAAGTCAAGAGAAATTGTGAAGCCAGTGGTTGAAGCCAGTTAATAACAAAAAGTAGTCCGCTGGATGCCAGTAACTTTTTGATGTTGTGTTTTTTTCCTCCACCAAGGAGGTTATGTTTTTGCTGGCGTTGGTTTGTCTGTTTGCTTGTCTGTTTGTTTGCAACATAACTCAAAAAGCTATGGACAGCTTTGGAGGTGATCCGGATCACCGTCTGGATCCAGGAATTTTTGAAAGAATTCTTTATCATTGCGAGATGGGGGCCGGGGGAACTGTGCTGCTTGGCGGAGGTCTGCGTTCTCCAAGTGCTTTTCTACTGTATGTTTATACTGCAGTGCTAGCTCAGCTAGGGTTCGCTCGTTCGTTCGTTAGATGAAGCTTGTTGTGCTCCTCGCAGATATGTGTGGGTTGCTACAGTGTGTATGTGTAAATGTAAATTTACTTGATAGAAATGTCTGACAACGTAGCCACGTGTGAAAAGAAATGGTCAAACTGCAGGAATTCATTAGCCCTAGTGTTTCAGACAGAGGGTGAACAGAGGTGCTGCAGCAATGTAAGAAGTCAGGCAGGTGATATATTAGTGTAAAACTTCCTTCTGTGTGTTTACAGTGGAGGACAGAGACTGTGTCTGTGTGTGTGATAAACACATTGTGTAGTGGAGTATTTTCATTAATTTTTTTTCCAAAATCTCAGCTCAACACTGATGGGAAAATATCACACTGAATGTTTAATATAATTAAACATGCAAAAGATTACCAAAACAGGAAGCAACAGTCAATCATTAATGTCATTAAAGCCACAAAATGTAGCAGGCAGCTAGACTAGGAAGAGACTAAATGAATGGAGAATGGTGAACAGATTTTAGTCTGTGCTGAAATCTGGTGTCATTAACAAGATCAATCTGCTTTTCTTCTTAAAGAAATGAATGAATAACTGACAATTCTTTACATTGTCAGTACTGAGACTGTGACCACGCCTGTTTGTGGTTCTGTTTGTCTGACACTGGCTTTCACTGACGTTGTGGACATTGTGGTGTGTGAACCATTTCCTGTGGGAAGTAAGTATAGTATAGTAAGATGCGACCACAGAGCAGAACATCAGCATCAGCAGCTTCACATGTGCAGCAGAACTGTCACTAATTCTGTTTTATGGAAACAAATAATAGCTGTAACAGTTTTAATCTTCTAGTATCAACTGAAGACCTTATTGTGAAATACAGTCACCACAGACTGCTTTAATCAAACTGATGAAACTCTCTCTATTTAGCATAATGTTTTAGCTCAAAATTTATTTTAAAAAAATTAGCTATTCAGTTGAAGATCACTCTTTCCTTTCATTGTACTACTACATTGTAACTTCAAGAACTACAAGAGCGATTTCTAATATATTGAAACTAACTGTCATTTCATTGCTGTTCATTGAAGTGTAGGTGTTTACGTTTTGAGCTGAGATTATTTTCCGACCGAAAACCCTGTAGAACCTGTGGTGAGCTAAAAAAGCCTCATCATTAAGCTGAAATCAGTTCATTTTAGTTCCCTATTTTCTATAATCTTGATAGTGAAGATGCGTTTTTATATACAATATAAATAATACAAAGTAATACAAAAATCGGCAGCTGTATTTTCTACTGTGGTTCAAGACACCGAAACAAACACATCAGCACTTTCTTTTATGTACCTTTCACTTTCTTTCTTTCTCACATACACTCATGCACTTCTGAGCCCACCAGGTTTGTAAGACTTCTCTTCTGGGCAAAATTAATGACTGAATACTGTGAAAGGGGTCATAGGTTAAAAGATTTCCAATGTCCCAGCAGACACCAGTGAATGGCAGTGATTGGAAATAAATATGTTTGGAGGCTGTTAATGAAATTAAGTACTACTGCACCTGTGGAGAAATTAGATCAGTTTCTCTACCTTAGACATTGAGTCCATGTGGGACTATGGTAGCCATAGAATACAGTATATCATCAGTTTCTGTGTAACAACCCAACATAGAACTCCACAAGCTCTTTGTCATGAAAGCTTGAACAGCAGGGATCATGAGAATTTTGGCTCCTAAAATTTGTCTACAAAAGGATACAATTAGACTGAGATGCAGCAAACACAGTTTAACATATGACAACAGCTAGTTCTTGCTGCTACTACACTAAGAAGAACCCTAGTCCAAGAAAATTACAAAGGGAAAAGGACAGACTGACTGAAGCCCCCCAATAGAATACAAGATGAGCCACTAAACAGTTTAACAGTCTATCCACTTTCAATGATAAAAACGTTGAAGGTGGACGAGGCCAAACAATTCTGCTTTAAGATACAGGAGACACCGGTGAGCAGGGTGGGCCCTCCAGCTGGTCATGATGCTGGGTGTTTTACTGTCCTGTCCTTGGGCGATCATGAATTCAGTCAGCTGACTGATCACATGTCCTCCGTCTCAATAAGCAGTGAAACAGAGTAGATTCACAAAATGGAAAGGAGAGCGGAGTAGGATGAAGAAGAGAAGAGTCAGGAGAAATGTCTGGAGTTTGGTAGCTCACAAAGGAGCTGAGAGCAGAAATATAGAATCCAACTGATAATTGAACATTTGTCATAGAAGATGTTTTTGTGACTGCCTTCTATTATGCTGTGCAAGTGGTCTACATTATCAGTGATGATATTAGTTACACCTGTATTGTCACTGTCATGTTATTAATTCTTCCTACAGTTAGGTTCTGATAGACAGTCCCATTTTGGATCCTTTTCCAGATTGGCAAAATACCCAGATTTGCTAAGCTCTGACACAAATTGAATGAAGTCTTTTATCCCTCCTTGTCCTTCTATTATTTATCCAGCCAAGATGGTCTGTTAGATAAAGATCACTGCTATGTAAGTCCACTCTGACCATGAACTGGACTGTGTGTATCCGTTCTTCAGCAAGAGCAATAGAGTGGTCAGTTCTCTCAGTTCTTTCAGTAGTCAGAAATTAAACACAATCCCCCCCCCCCCCCCCCCCCTCTCTCTA
>JBBMOC010000095.1:563335-628291 GCA_037975185.1 Centropyge bicolor | reverse complement strand
CTAAACCAACACTTTACAGCTATCCCACACTTGCTTGTTTGCTTTTCAGCAGTTCTGTCTGTATCAACAGCTGTAAAATGGAAGCGTATGAAACTAAAAAAGAAAAATCTGGACAATTGGAGTCATGAGGTTGCAGCACAATGCTCGCTGGTGTCTCTCCACATTAGTTTGAATTCCACAGTAACAGTGTTCTGTTCTGATTGTGTTCGATCAGGTTTCAGCTGTCTGGATTTAGCATTTAGGTCCTGCTCCAGAAACATTTTATTTCTATTGGGACAAGAAGAGCTTTGCATTTGGAATTTGAAGTTCGAGGGTGCCTTGATAGAACCTCGTGTATTAGTGACTTGGTGCTGTCTACTTTGCGTTTTGAGTCTCCTTTTTTGTGTCTTTGAAGTGGGGATCTTTTACACTGTAATACCCAGAAATCACTTGTCAATCAAACAAACAGTACTTTGACTGTGAGAACTACAGAATTATTATTCTGTATTGCAAAAAAGAAAAAAGTTTAACTCACTAAAACCATCACTTCCTGTGCAAAGTAGTGCCAGACTGTGAACAAATGGAAATGCATTCATGAAATGGATATGTTGTAAGCTGGATCACAACTGTGTCAAAGCAACCACAGACAGAGAACAGCACAACATATTGGCTTCGATGGAAATGTCGCAGGCTTTTACTGCAGTACTGTAAACACAATCTGTTCAGTCACTGATCCTTATGTGAAGCTGTTCAGAGTGAAGACACGAGCAGGCCATTTTATTATTAGGCACTTAGCTCAGAGCACAGTCACAGACTGGCTGGAATGTCTGTAGACTCTTAGGAAACCTTTGATCTGGTGATTGCACAAGAGGAAAGGTCAGGGGAGTATCAAGGTCATTAGGTTTCATCCTCTGGAGACCACGAATATTCACAAGAAAAATCATCAATCTGGAGAGTAGTTTTCAGATAGTTAGACTGCTCAATCATTCAACTCTACCAGCTTCTCACTTGATGGCTAATTAGTACTCTCGCTCTCCCCCAAACTACTAAAATAACCACTTTTTCATAACATCTTGGTGAACTCCACTACTACACATTTGAACCCTATGGTTTGAAGCAGCATCCTTGCTTTTAGACTTGCAGTACAGATCTCCTCCTCACTCCTCTTCTGCCTCCCAAATATTCCTATATCCATGCTGACCTTTCACGTCCCGCTGTGCGTGCCGTCTGTAAAGATGTTAGCCTACCTCGTGCTGTGGGATTAGCAAGGGATAGAGGAAGCCCTGTGGGATTCACAGATGAATAAATAAATAAATACAGTACACCTGAGTCAAGTGTGTCGCACTTGCCTGATCTGGTTCTAGAAGTGTAGGCATTTTACCTCTGTAAGGCACCACCCTTACAGAAGGGACAGCTTGACTCGTGAGCAGTCAAATGCCTGGACTCACTTCTTCTTCACTGCTTTATGAATTAAATGTTTATTACATTGCAACCCTGATTCCAAACAGTACAAGAAGAATATATTTAATGCTTGACCTCATCAACCTAATTGACTTTTGTAAATATCTGCTTCTTCTGAATTTGATGGCAGCAACATGTTTTTAACAAGTTGGGACAGGAGCAACAAAAGACTGTGAAAGTTGTGGACTGATCCAAAAACACCTGTTTGGATCATTCCACAGGTAAACAGGTCTGTTGGTAACAGGTGAGAGGATCATGATTGGGTATTCCATCCTGGAAAGACTCAGTCATTCACAAGCAAAGATGGAGAGAGGTTTGGGATTGTACTAACTTATAACTACTAAACACACAAATGAACATTAGATGCAGTTTTGAATGAATGCAAATGACACAGTGATGAACAATTATGTCTTATTTAATCTTTATTTAATCAGACTGTCTCATTTAGATTAAGATCTGTTTTCCAAGAGACCTGGGAACAAGAAATATTCACAAGAACACAATCATCAAACAAAAACAACACAACTACAAAATAAGAAAGGAATTGATAAGAACAGTTATGAGAATCACAAATAAAATATCAAATTAATCTTAAGGTTTTGATAGGGTATCATGACAACACAGAATATCTCCACACTCAAGGACAGACATGAAGGTTGACTGCAAAATAGTTTTATAGTTGGAATAAGATGAACTTCCTTTAATTTATACAAAAAGCCTAGTTTGCCTAATTTTTTGAGGCAAATGTTGAATCTGAATCTGAAAGATTCTCTGCCAAAGCCAACTGTTTGTATGACTCAGCAAGGTGGCACCCATATTGAGTGCCATTTAAACTTTTAATGGCAGATAGTCAGAGTCACTAGTGGAGGTGGTAGAATACCATGTACTATGTCTTTTCTGCATTTAAAAGTAGTTTCTGATTAAGGAGTGATTAATGGAAAGCACCAGACTCAAGACGAGTAGGGGCCTGGGCTTGGGTGAAGCCTACGACATACAAAATTGTATTATCAGCAAAAAAAATGTACATTGAATTATTTATGTATAATGTAAACAGTAATGGCCCGAGGATAGACCCCTGTGGCAACCCACCACTGCTTACCAAACCATTTAAAATAAAATTTGCTGCCAGAAGAAGCTTGGGCGTTGAGGCCTCCCTCTGATGGACAGATAAGGTCATTGTCTTCAGCTTAAACTGCAGACATATTAAATAAATGATCAGAGGAAATAGTGGTTACAAGCTTCAACCTTTGAAGCTTTTACACCAAGTCCAGTTGCCGTTGATTCAGCTTGCACATGTATACTATGACCTGGACGACTGAGAGCCTTCACAGACGTACTTCAACCATGAAAGGTCTATCAGTAATACCACATATAACCAGATATGATATGATGTGGGAGGTGTGACCGTGATGAGCTATAGTGATCCATGAAAACATTTGTATGTCTTTATATATGCAGATGTGCATGCACAGCAAATATAAGGACGAAGTAAAAGTCAATACATGTCAGTGTTTCTTTGTGTCACAGCAATGTGTATTTCTTTTCTGTATCTGAGAAGAATGCAAAAGAGCACGTTGGCAGGCTCCCCCTCACACACAGCTGAGCCCCGAGGACGTCTGGACAAATTGGATAATCAAGGGTCAATCTTGATGCATGTTAGCGGTTATTGATCGTTGACTCTGGAGAATAGATTGGTTAACAACAAAGGCCACAAAACAGATGGAAAGCAAATCAGTTGTCTGATCTGTTTAAGGTGATTCCAAAGGCCACAACAGTCCAAAATAAAGGTCTCTGACGAATTTCGGCTGACCTTTTATATATAATGAATTCTCAGGAAACAAAGGTTTTTAAACAACATTTTTGTGAGAACATATATGAAATACATAGGACTAATGCTTTTATACTGATCGAAATGTGTCTATTTCATTGTGTGTCTGTCAAGCCTTGACAGCTGGCTTCAAATGTCTGGTCAGATTTGTAATCATTACTTATTCTTTCAGCAGTTTCTGATCTGTATCATAATTTTGTCAATTTTAGACAAGTACATTTGGGCAAAGTTCTTGTTCAGCTGCTTGTGTTTAGATCATATTTACCGTGAAAACGTACAACAACATATTACAAATACCTCTATATATAGTATTTTTATTCAAATTGCATTAATATTCACAATGGATTCATAGGAAACAATGCATGCATTTACTGACGTACCTGTTAGTTGCATTCAAATGGCTCTGCCCTGCATCTCGCCTTCTCCTTTGCGATCAAGTCTCATCCTTCAAAACTGTTGTCTCTTTCTTTTTCTTCTCATTATTTACATTTAAAGATCCATAGTCCTTGCGATTGGAGTGTTTAAAACTTCTATTTTGGGGATTACTTGAAACCGCAGTGAGCCATTTTAATAAGACGATTAATCCTGTAGCTGTTGATCAATAATTAACACAGCAAAGGCCAAGCTGCTGTCACTTCCCTGATGTTTTCAGCAGTGGACTGGAAGTCTTTAAAAGAACATCCATCCATAGCTTTTCCCGTGATGTTTCTCTGTCCAAACTAGTGTTGTTAGAGTTTTTTTTAAATCAGCTAAAACACATTTTACTGCTTATGTTGAAACCTTTATCTGATGTCTTGTTTATGTATTTGCCTCAAAATCCTCCAAAATCTGTTTGCCTTCTGTCACTGTGAAAATGAACATGTTGTTGTTCAGCTCTAAACTCTTCAAGAAATAGTTTTTTTTTTGTTGCTTAGAGCCATTTAGTCTTACGAGACTAAATTTAATTTGGAAATCCATCTTGGATTTGAATGAAAATGTATTAAACTGAATTATTTATTGATTTAATTAAAGGATCAAAGTTGCATTATGTATAAAGACCTAATGAACCCCAAAGATACAACACCCTCTTTTTTCATCAGCAGTCATTTTCAGATAATTAGTACTAGAGGGTAACAGAGTAAGTACAGACTGTTGTTTCTTTTTCTCTCTCCCTACTGTACAACATTCAGTATTGTATTAGAAACTATTTCATAAAAAAACAATCATCTATCTCCCTCTGTTCATCTTCACTATTTTTTGCAGCCTGAATTATTGAGAGTTAAGAACTTCTCTTCAAACCAGATTATTCATAATAACTATGATAGTATATTTAGTAGTTCTTATGCAAGAACCAATTATATGACTTATTAAAAAATTGATGAAAAGGCAACATATAAGACATAAAACATAGATACAAAAATGATCTATGTAAAAACATCTCGCAATAAAGGAAAGAAAATGTATTCATCTTAAACGTCACCATTCTGTAAAAAAAAAAAAAAAAAAAAGTTTTTAACTTAAGAAGCCAGTCCATTGAAAGCTTGACCAGCCTTAGCAGTGTGGCTCTATGCATGTCAGTGTGGGTCAGTCAGTTGGTCCACCACTTTGCTCCTGACTGAACCACCACAGCATAGATTGACATGACATTTGCTGCACACTCTTGGTCCCCAGAGGATGAACCTAATGATGGTGATCTCCTGACATTTCCTCTAGCGCCTCAAGTATGTCAAAACTAATATTTTCAGTATTTTATGACTAAATACATGCATAACTAATGGCATTCGAATCAGCCTCAGCTGCACTTTGTGCTTATTGCTAATTAGCAAATGTTGATATGCAAGCACGCCAAAGTATGTTGATGAAACATTTTGAACATCCTGATGTTTGCTTTTAGCTCAAGGCAGTGCTGTGCCTAACCACAATCTCACAGAGGTTCTGGCTCTAGACTGTATTACTACTTACATACTGGAAAAACTCACGAACACCAACTGTTCTTCAGTGGGATAAAATGACGATCGGCATTCAGTCCTGGGTCAAATCCAGTAGTCCTGAATATTTATCAGTTCGGGTGACACCCGAGTGGACAAGCAAATTTTTAGCCCTTATATCCGATATGACACATGTTGAACCTTTGTTTTTTCACAGTCTGGGAAATGACATGCAAGGCGATACGGCTCAGTCTGAGTTTGAAAAACAGGCTGAAGTGACTGGCCTCCATGCTGCTTCCTAATGTTCCCTGTTACCTGGACAATGATCTTGGATGTTTTAGCAGGGCTGAAATAGTTAAAAGACCCAAATCAGTGGCATAACAAAGCATCAGAGGTTTGGTTACACACTCCGGTCCTGGATACAAGACATTGCATGCAATTAATAATGGAGTTGTTTTTTGTACTTATACCAAAATTAATCCTACATGAGATTGTCAGCCATCGCAATGAAGCCAGGATTTTGGTGATATGTGAACGCTTTGTTCTGATCTGTGCTGTGACTCATGATGAGTAAACTGACCTTCATAAGTAAAATCTTGGGAATGCCCCTTTAAGACAAGTAAACACGACATTATAATAATCCAGGTGCAGAGATCTGAAAGCATGCATTTCCCTCTCTGAAAGCTCCTGACTAACAGGAGTTATTTGATGTTGGATATGCTCCTCAGTGGATAGAGACATGACTGTGCTGATTACTTAAGCTTCAGTCAAATCAGATCTTCAAGACTTCTGCTTTGTCAAAATTGAATCACGGAGGTTACGGGACATCCAGTCTTTTACCAAAGATCAGTAGGTTTGAATTCTCATCTCATGATGCATCATATCTGTACATCATTGCTGTAAACACGCTGCAGGAGTCCACACACTCGGCACCTCTTCCTGCTCTGTTCAGACTGAGTGCACAGTGTATAATAAATCTGTGTGTGTCTAGAGCAGCACAGCGCTGAATGGGGGAAATTACACTCAGGGTCTGTCGGCTGGATTTATGCTTCTCTGTGGAGGTGCGGATTCCTCTGGTGCTGGAACTGATTTATACATTAGTTCAGTGTGGGATTTAACCTGTTGATTGTAAAAGCACCACAGCACACAATATAGATGTGTTCTACTTTATCAGACCAAGCTGTGCCCCTGTGTGTTCCTGAAGTACTGTGATGGAGAAGGACAAAATACACTCAGCTCTGTACTGCATTCACTCAACAGGCACAACCAAGTCCTCCAAACCAAGCACCAGAATACTGCACTTTGTGTAGCAGGGCCTTTCAAAGCCATCTATTACTTTTACAAATCACTGCTGAATCATGTGACTTTTGCCTGATCTGTCACCTCTTGACTGTAATTTACTTGAGTTTAACAGTAAACCTCTGTTTATTATTTGCCTCACAGAAGTTGGAAGGGAGGGTCCAAACAGAATTTGATGGTTGACTCACTCTTTAAAGTTTGGTCCAGAAACCCAAAATTACTTCATAATGAAATATCTCCACAACCTGCAAAGATGATTTACCCATCATCCTCAGCTGTTCTTCAGCATGTTAACACTGTCTTCATGAGCGTGACCTCGTCCAGCTGAAGCGTTGTTGAGCCTCTCTACACCATCATAGAGCTGCTAACATGGCTATAGACTAAGTGTCATTTGCTTGTGCTAATTTTTTTATAAAACCTTAGAGATGACGACCAGTCTTTCCAGAACAAGTTGTCAGTATTGTAATGTGTTCTCAGTCTGCGTTCAGAAGCGCCGAGGTCGGCCAATGATCATAAAGATGCATATTTGGAGGGGGGACGTTGTGTAAAAACTGATGTAGGAAAGTTAGGTTGGTGAAACTAAAAGTCACCAGTGACTTTTTAATTTTAGACTGACTGACAGTGTTATTTTCAGTGGAGTTTTTTTTTTCACTTGCCAGTCACAGTTTGCTTAATTTTAGGCAACAAAGCTGCTTGGCTAGGTTTAGAAGATCATGGTTTGGGTTGAAATAGAAAGTTGACTTAGGGTTTCACGTTGGACATAAACAGCAGCTGTTGTAATATATAATATATAATATAATATATATATATAGCAGATAGGGATTTTCCATGTTTGTTCAGGAACATAGCCAGAGGAGATTCTACATGAATGGTTCACTGATCACTATAATGCTGTGGTACAGGCAGGATGGTAGCCACCGTCGACACTGTTTGCTGGGGGATCCAAAGAGAACAGAATGTATAGAAGATGGGTAAAACAACACAGAGGAAATAATATATAAAATCATTTAAAATCCTTTTCCGTTCCCACCAGTTCTAATAAAATGAACACACGTTTTGAAACGAATCCCTACTATAGTCTATGTTTTGTCCTGTTCTTTTGTTGGTTGTCAGGGGCGACTGTGAGTTGTGCTGTTCTGTGCCATCAGCTGACCAAGCTGCTGTTAACCGTTTCACCCTCAGGGAGTCGTGACTGACTGACTGACTCAGACATTACTGATCACACTACACACATTCCTGCTTTTTCTACCAAAGATGACAGATCAATGAGCCACACTCCCAGCCTCACACCCCCAGAGGAAACCTAACTGAGTTATATGGACTGTTTTGTAGAAAAGATATTTCTTTTTCTCATGCTAAACATTATTCTGGACCGTTGCTAGTTTAAACTACACAGCTTTAGATTTGCGTTATTATTACTCAGGAAGCTACAGGTGTCAGTGCATTGATCCACCAGAGGCACCAAAGATGCATTAGCTGTCTAAGTTGTGACATCATTGTGCAGCAATGCATTTGTTAGATATCAATTTGAAAAATCTCCTCCGTGTTACTTTGTGACAAACGTTACTCACTGACATGTACTGTAAAAAAATCCACTTTTTAATGGGTAGATCACTTTCACATGGTGTCATCTTGGCCAGCACAGACATCATTCTTTCTGGACTTCTGCTGCTGATTAAAAGCATAATATATCCTATTGTTCATTGAATACCAGGAACCAGAATTATAGCTTTTATGAATGTGAAGCCATCACTTCACTTTCTGATGGGAGGGGGAGAGTGCAGAGGGGTTTTCCTCTCTACTGTTTTTACTGCCAGTTTTAGGACATCTCATATTCAGGTTAAGCTCTACACTGTGTGATAAGCTCAACTTTCATCAGTCTACGGATGTTAACAACTACTCAACAATAATTATTGGATGTTAACTGCATGCGAACAAAAGCAACTTTGCATGGTCCAGAAAAGCAACATTGTGCAGGTTATTGAAATTAGTAAATAGTTACTTTTATGTTACTTTTAAATTCCCACTTCTCAGCTCTCATTACAATGCACACATAGATCTTTCCAGATTGAAATAGCTGCAGTTCATACAAACCTAATCATGATCAGAGTTCTGATAAGGATTGAGTGCTGGTCAGATATCATGAAGTATTTCCTTTGAACAGCGTCACTCTGATTCTCACTGTGCCGTCTGAGGCACAGGGAGCTTACTGTGAAGAGTTAACGAGTGTCCTCACTGTGAAGAGTTAACGAGTGTCCTCACTGTGATAAAGCACAGTGTTCTGTGCTTCCTCTCAGCTGAGTGAGTTAGAGTCTTATGATCCCCTCTCTAAATATACCACACTTAGCCATGAGGCAAACTTCCCCCAGACTACAACTCATTAGACACATGAACATTGCATTTTAGAATTTCACATGAAAACTGCATTCCTTTAATCAATAAATCCCATTTTTACTCACTGTTTCTCGGGAGTCATCAGTTTACAAAAATGCGTGGATGCTCCTGATGATTTTGCTGGAAGTTAATGATTTTTAATATTCAAAATTAACACACACTTCTAGATTTTCATTGTGAATAATATAAAGCTGTTTCTTACACTTCCTTACGCTACATTTTCACATCCTTGCTTTGACTGTGATGTTCTTCTGCTTCCTCACCTCACTTAATGCTCACACACTCACACAGAGTCACCATTTTCCCAGAATGTCCTGCTCTGGTCAGGACGACCCTTTGACCACAGTCCCATAACTCAACAGTGGGTAGTGTAACACACACACACACACACACACACACACACACACACACACACACACACACACCATCTCCTTTATATCACTGAGAACATTTTCTATTCATCACCTTGTTTTACTTCTTAAACTCTGATGTCAGTGTTTGTTTGTTTCTTATTTTGCCTTTGCTTCTGTTTTATTAATGTCACATGCCCTCTCTGATTTTAACCCACACACACACACAGAGTGCTTCTGAAAACTTCAGCTTCTCTGTATGTCTGTGTGTGAACTTGAGTCTCTGTCTGTTTCCTCCAGGTTTCTTGCGGTCATCACGATGACTGATGGGGATTATGACTACCTGATAAAACTCCTTGCCCTGGGGGACTCCGGCGTGGGGAAGACCACCTTCCTGTACCGATACACAGACAACAAGTTCAACCCCAAGTTCATCACCACAGTCGGCATCGACTTCAGGGAAAAGAGAGTGGTGAGTTCTGATTCCGTATGTGAATCATTGTTAGGAGTGAAAGCAGGGAAACGTGTACGTTTGGCGTAGTTTTGAGATATTTCTGCTGGTCTATTTGCTAATTCATCTAAAGCTTCATCTCAACGAGACATCAGTTTTCTGATATGCCAACCTCCACATGCTCTCCCAACACACAGGTGATGCAGGCTTGGTTGCTATGGTTACCGTGTCCTTTGCCCATGCATTTTCTTTGGACTGTATTTATGAAAGAATAAGCGGCGGGTCAGGTCAGGTCTGGATTTTCTGCTGCCTTTCCCACAGCAGTTCCTGTGCTGAGTCACAGTCATTATTTTAACATACACAGAGATCAAACCTGGGTCAGATCCACCCAGAAACCACAGAAACCACAATACGTTCTATGCAAAGATGGTTGCTTAGAATTTAGAAGTGAAGTTGCTAGTTTCAAACATCTTGACTGCTGTGGCATTAATACATGGAAATATCCATCATTATAACTATATATTTAAGGATTCAGCCTTTGCTCTTTTACGAACATGAAAAGCTAGTATTACTTTGCTTTCACCAGTGATGCTGTCATGGACAATCCTGGGTTACAGAGATGGTTTCTAACCTTTCTGCCCTGAGTACTGTGGAAGTGAAAGCATCCATTATTTCCACAAGAAAAAAAGCAAAAGTCAGAAAGAAAAAAAACTTTTTGTGAGAAATATTTTTCATCTTTCTTCCTCCAACAATTTTGCGTTTGTTTTGCAAGCTTCTGGGGGGCGGGGGGTTAAAATCATGTTGAAAGTGTGGGAAGTCTGCTGTGGTTGGTCCTGAAGACTACAAGTTTAAAATGTGGGCTTGTGGAGTTAAAAAGCAGTGAGTGATCTCATCAGACCCATATGAGCCTCACCCTGAGGAAAATGATTCACATGACCATTTTCTAAGGTGCTGCTGTCAGGGTAGTGATTGGGTTAAGTTTAGGAGCAAACACTAATTGGTTAAGGCTGCGCTGAGAGCGTGATACAGACTGAATAAGTGAAGCTATAATAGCTGGTGAATTCCTGATACAAGGAATTCATGTGATGAAGTTATTGTTTTTCTGAGTAGCTGACTGACACTGAAATGTGACAGTGGCATATTGACGAGAACACTCATCAGCATGGGTGGGAAGTAATGGTTAAAGCATTCAGTTGCGCATAAAATCAGAAATTGCTGTTGTGTTTCATTTCAGTTTGTGCACACATTAAACACATGAGATGGCTTCAGGCCTCAAAACAGACATGAGAGTGATATCAAACCTCTCTGTGCAAGAAAGCAACCCAAATTATTCTCTTCAGAGGCTTTGATGGATGTTATTTTTCCTGTGTAATAGCTTGTCAATATTGAAATCCATTGCAAATAAGATAGATTAGAACTTTCCACACCTGCAGTTTTCTGTAAAGTAACAAAGAAATGTTTCACAGGTTTCTCTCTCATTTTGACTGAAGTACCACTACCACTTTAAACTGTCCATAACACCTGTTGAAAACATTGACTCCCATTGCTGGAATCTCATTAGGATAATTAACATCCAGGTAGGTAGCTAACATGCAGTTATCTGATTCGGGATATAGCTGTGGCTCAGTTTGGTCAGTGGTTTGGTCACCTTGATGCTGTTCTGCCTTCACACATCACATATACTGTACTGACAATACTGCTTTAATCCCACTGCTCCGGATGACTCACAGGATTGATTATTGTTCCTCACCTTCTCACTCTCTCTCTATCTGTGTGTGTGTGTGTGTGTGTCTGTGTCTGTGTCTGTGTCTGTGTGTCTGTGTGTCTGTGTGTCTGTGTGTCTGTGTGTCTGTGTGTGTGTGTGTGTGTTAAGATCACAGCCCATTTTCAAGAGTCAAACAGAAGCACACGTGTGACCGCAGCTGTAGTTCAGTGATGTCACTGCCTCCTCCTCAGGGTCTTTATGGAGCCTGACGCTGATGCTGAATATGGACCAGTTGTCACTTGAGCCACTGAACCAGAATTTATTGGGCAGTTTTGGGAAGCTGTGCTGAAGCCAAATCTCCAGCTGAATATAGTGAACATGTAGTTGATGTTAAGATTTTTCTGATGTAGCAGGTAATGAGCTCAGCCCTCTGGCAGTCAGTCTGGCAGTGCAGGGTTTTCCAGCAAAACCAAGT
The DNA here is from genome assembly GCA_037975185.1 of Centropyge bicolor. NCBI lineage: Eukaryota > Metazoa > Chordata > Actinopteri > Pomacanthidae > Centropyge > Centropyge bicolor. The sequence goes on along the minus strand of JBBMOC010000095.1, from coordinate 616,442 downwards.
CCAATTCAAGTCCACTAAAAAGCTGAACATCATCTGGCAAGTGCACATTCCCGCTGGTTTACCTCATGACGTGAATCCTGTATTTCTGCTGTTTACCTCTCAGCTGTCATTGAAAAAGATAAAATAATTAGACTTAGACTTTCTTTATTGCCATTACACAAATTACACAGCAGTGCAAATTGGGTAGCGACATTTCGTTGCGACAGCTTCCAAGGATGAGTCAGCAATGTATACAGTAGTGCCAGTCAGTGGATATATAAATATGTTTTGAAAAAAAAGAGAGATATTAGAATATATAATATAAATATAGGGTATATAAGTCAATATAGATAGATACATACACAGAAAATATTGCACATGACAGAAAGAAACAGTTTGAAAAATAGTGAGCAATGACAGTTTTTCCTTAAAAAAATAAAAATAAAAATTGTGAGTTTAATTTAAAGACTTGAAATTAAAACCAAAAGTATTGTCCATAATCAAAAGTATTTGCAAAGTAATTGCTGCCAACTCCAAAATGATGGAATTTCAGTGAGGTCCTCTCAGCTTTGAAACTCCCTTCATGAAAACCTGAGGCTTAGAGAAAGGTAACAGCTTGGAAAAGGTCCACACAGATCAAACCTCCTAAAATAAGATATTATGACTTTCTTGAATTTTAATTTTTCAGTATGGGTTATAGTCATTGAGACTTTTCTTTATGTATTAATTTTATAACACTGTTGCTTATGAAAAGTACGTTTTATATCATTAAAAAAAAAAACACAAATGTTTGATTAATTTGTGCCTAAACTCAACGTTGTAATGCTTCAGTCCTTCGATAACAACCTGCGCCACAGGTCGCATCATCAAGGACTCACACTGTCACATGTACATGTGTCATAAATTGCAACCACATTTGAAAGTCAGTCACCTGGAAAATTAGGATCAGTGCGAACGCAGTCCTTAAAAGTGAGCCGGAGAAAGTGACCGAGTGTCTCATCTGGGAGAGTCAGAGGTGTGAATGACGCTCGAGGCTTCCTGCGGAGACGCACACACAACCAGCTGCAGCACACCGGAGGTCATCATTACAGAGTCACCATCGCCGTCCAGATCGTTCGTCTGTTAGTCAGACCTGCGAGAGGCTGTTCAGTGAGAAAACAGCACTGTGTTCAGAATCACAGGGGGCTGCGTCGGTGGTGGCGTGTTGCTTCAGGTATCAGTGAGACGGTGATTTATGATCCCGGGTAGTTCCATGTTAGTAACAGATCTTTGAGACTGAAGGCTTGACACATTTTATAAGACTGTGAGGAAGGGTTTTAAAATTGTGGAAATGTTTCACCTGTCCAGGGAAAACACCAGGGAAACAGTGGCGTCACATTGCTCACCTCACAACACCTCCCAGGAAGGTGTGCTGCATGTATGGCTGGACAGTATGGCCAACAAATACAATACTGTTTTTTTTCTTTCAAGCTTGGTGATCGAATTTTTTCGGCAAAATGAAGAAAGATTAAAACAATACAAGCGTCAAATTTTGTCGAGCTCAGGAATAATAACAGACCTGCATCAAGACTGTCATCATTATGTAGATTCAAAAAATACAGGTTATACCATATAGACCAGGGGAATTAAACTAAAATTTAAAGAGGTCCAGTGGGAGAAAGTTTCTTGGCACAAAGGTCCAGGAGATCATAATGTCTAACTACATGATGCGATCTATATTTAGTATAATAATAATGATAATATATTTATTGTCAAGTAACATAGAACTGAACTTACACATGACTGCCAATATGTATAATGTTCCCTCATTTACTAAATAAAAAAGGGCTGCATTTCAAAATAAGAGAGAATAAATAGAGCTGAGCGGCATCATGTGGAATGGTTTAACTCGCATGTAATTGGTTCATGTGTTTCCTCATCCACTGAACCACTACCGTAAAGACTACAAAAGCTGTGCTGGGTTAAAACAGAAGCGACCCATCAGGTTTTACATCATAGGCTTCTGGTTTGGTTATAGGTCCGGGTCCGTATGGGACAGCTTCTGGGTCCAGACCTGGGCCGCGGTCCACCTTTTGGTGACCTCTGATATAGACTGTCAACATTAGACAGCCAGTTTAACAATCCGTCTCAGCTCAGAGCAGGAAGGTGTGTTCAGAGATTGATCTGCTCCTGCTGCTGGTGGGATCCTCACCAGCCTCAGGTCTGCACACAGCTGGCTGTTTAGTGTTAACCTCCAGCAGGCAGGACAGACTGGACACTGTTCATTTGACTGCTGTGCCTTCATGTCTCATCATCAATCTTTTCAGCTCTTCTTGCTTGTAGCGTGTTGCTGCTGTAAAAGTGGAATGAGGTTCAACTTTTTGCTGGATAATGCTGTTTTTTTTGTAAATGAATTCTCTACATTAGCAACATGCTCTGACAAAACCTGTCACTGTTATGAATAGATAAAGTCTCTTATTTACATTTTAATGTATGTGAATGTATATGTTTGTTATTGAAATGTCCACAACCCAAAGGACAGGGGCAACCAATAATTCCTGCCTGTGTGGTGTCGATGATTATGGAAATTGATATAGTGATTCATCTTTAGTTTGACTTTACAGCAGAGAGCTGTTTGTAATCATTTATATACCTATTTATATACATATATAAAAATAACCCTCAGTATAATATAAGCTGTTAAAAGGTATAGGTTTCTAAAGAGGACGTTACTTCATGTGATTGATTGTATCTGATGGCTAAAGCAGTCTTTGCTTCCTCCTCAGGTGTACACAGCATCCAATGGGACGACCACAGGGAAAACCTTCAAGGTCCACCTTCAGCTCTGGGACACAGCTGGACAGGAGAGGTGGGCTCCTCGTCACACTCAGACAGTTATTATCTGTCACACACGCACTGAGTCTGCTTTTTCACAACTGAAGTGTACGTATAATAACCTTGGATGTTTTAAGGGAGAAACAAGAGATTATCGCCTATGATTATCTATATTCTTATATATATATGTGTGTGTGTGTGTGTGTGTGTGTGTGTGTGTGTGTGTGTGTGTGTGTGTGTGTGTGTGTGTGTGTGTGTGTGTGTGGTCTTTAATTGGAACTGGCCTTGATCTGTTGAATCTGTTTATAAAGGCCTGATGAGTCACTGCAGGATGAGTCAGTGTTAGTTACATAATTTTAACTTCATTTCTTCAGCTCGGTGTAACGGAACAAATTCCTGTTTTCATAAACTGATCTTCATGGTCATTTAATCGAGCGCCTAATCTTTATTCCACTTGTATGATCAGTTCGCTGAACTGATATCTGTGGCCTTCTCCTGGTTGTTTCCATGTACGTATGTGCTGGACCCAGAGGCCCGGCAGGCGCAGTGCTCTGGACTGAGTCATAGTCATTGTTTCTCTGTCTGTAAATCTTTTTTAAATAGATTTTATATTGACAGCTTTTAAGTTGATATCAGGTTGAGATGAAGACTTGTTAGCAAACAGTTGCTTATTTAAACTTGAAGCAGATATGGAGGAACAGTATCATTCATTCACCAGATGATCTGAGTCCAACATGCTCTCTCCTGTAGCTCAGCTCGTATTCAGACAGTAGGAGACTCACACATGCCGTTGTTTGCAGCCTTTATCTCTTCATGCTGAATTTTCAAAATCAAGAGAAGCACTGGAAGAGTGAACTGAGCTCCTGGGACCTGAGCCTGTAGTGGAAGTAATGAATTGCTTTAATATTTGCAGAAACCGTTTTTCCTGTGCGTTCCAGGTTCCGCAGCCTGACGACGGCGTTCTTCAGGGACGCCATGGGCTTCCTGCTGATGTTTGATCTCACCAGCCAGCAGAGCTTCCTCAACGTTAGAAACTGGATGAGTATGTTTTCAATGGCACTTTTTCTTGATGTGTTTAGAAATCTGCCTTGTTTTAGTTCAGGGTCGTCTTCTGATTTTGCTATATTTGCACATTATTAATTAAAGGAAATTTTACTTTGCAGCTCCACAAAAATCCAGCTTTTCTGTCCTTATTCACTCACACATCTCATTTGTTTGCTGTTTCTTTGTGTGTTTTTTCCAGGCCAGCTACAGGCCAATGCCTACTGTGAGAATCCAGACATTGTGCTGGTGGGAAACAAGGCGGACCTGGCCGACCAGCGGGAGGTTCAGGAGAAACAGGCCAAGGAGCTGGCTGATAAATACGGGTAGGTCTGGTTTTCATGAACTGCATTTGGTACATGGGCTTTGTTTGGAGTGAGGATTACTGTAATAATAATATTAGTTTATTGTTTATTGAATATTGTTTCTGAACTTAGTGTACAATTTTATATGTTTACAGAATAAAACCAGTTGATCAGGGTGCATCTTTCCGTTGTCCACCTGTGCTGTTGAGACTTTAATAATAAAATGCAGTTATTACCTATCAGGCACTGTGTGAATTAGCCCTTAAATTTATTTCAGCTGTGTAAGGTATTTAACCAGGTTGTCCGTTGAGAGGCTCTGAGTGAGGTGAACGTCCCTCTGGTGAGCATCACACAGTGCATATGTCGAGGGCTTTTATTGTGAAAGGTGGAAAACAAAAGCTATGTAATGCGCTGTGACAGACTATGTGGGAAGCAGAGTGCGCCTCTTGGTTCAAACGATGCAGCCTTCTGCTATTATTTTATTATCATTATAAGCATGGGCACAACTTATAACCCTGGGCTACAACTGCGTCCATATATTAATTCAAGCCTTGCAGGTCAGATGACCAGTGTCGAGCTAATGTTCCCCGAGCTCAGTTTAAAATGAAGAGAGACTGCTCGTTCGCTGTTGTTGCCCTTAAATAATGCACTAACCTTGATCTTACGCTCAGATTAGATTCCACACTCTCAATTCATCTATACTATGTTTTCTCACACATGGATACAGTATCATCAGTGTGGCACCGGCAAATGGGGGAAGTTTAAAATAATGTGGATTTAGCAGAGGGAATATAAGAGTAGGTACATGAATAGAAGTGTGACGACAATGGAGAGTAAAGAGATTAAAACAGAGTGTGCAGACAGCCGTTATCAATCTCACAGAAGTCACAACATGATTCATGGGAAAGGTCAGTGAGCCTGAGCTGTACATTAATTCAACCTTTATTTTTGATTTGCTTTAAAATTCGGTGCAGTGATGAAAAGTCTCAGGCTCGACACGGATCGACCACTGCTGTCACACACTTCAAATATCTCTTCAACTTCAACTTCAGCTGAAGTTTCAATTGCTCTCAGTGTTCACATACAAACTGACACTTCGACTGCCTACAGCATTTAACTCTGTGTCACTATTCTGCTGCATCGACAGCTCACAATTTCTGAAGAAGTCACTTAGACAAGATAAGAAATCGTTTCCTGGTTTTGTTCCGGCCAGGTCAGTCTGATGCTACCTGGCAACATAATTCTGTTCCAGGAAGTAATGAAACTCTAGGTACAGTATCAGTGTTAGATACTGTCAGTTTAAAGTTTAATTTTAAATGTGTCTACATGTTGCATTCATTGAAATTGACAGCTTCACTCTTCTGTCTTCTAATCTGATTCCATTATTGTTTACAGTATTTTAAACAATAACTATTTAAATAGTAACAAATTCACAATAAAGAAAAACAAACACTTACAAAGCTTTTAGCACCAATTGTTATTATCAGTACTCTAATTTACTGTATTAATTAGTAGTTGATTCAATTAAGATTGATTAAAAATGGATCACCAAAATGCAAAATTAACTCTGACTTGATCCCTTTTTTTACTTTAATCTGTGCAGGCTTTCACATTGACGTCGAGCTTATTCCATTCTTTACTGGCTTTAGAAAAAAAGCAGAGAGAACCTTGTTGCGGGACGCTCCAACCTCCTCTTGAAGGAGTCCTTGAAGCTTTGCTCACTTGCTCAGAGCGGAGCTGAACAAGGCCCTTCAACAGTGTTCAGTTCAACTGACATCTGAACACAAAGCTTCACATTTTATATTTAACAAATACTGTCATTCATCAAGTTCATCATATCATTGCATCCAGACATGTCTCAGAGGCTTCGACTCAAATTCCTGCTATGTCGAAAAAAAGCTCTATTTCAATACATGGTACATCTGGCACAACATCAGTAAATGTCCCTCATTGCTGACTCTTATGGACCATCGATCTGCTGCAGTGAACTAATTGAAGTGGTGTTATTTAGAAAACGGTTCTTAAATCTTCTACCATTATGGAGCTTTTAAGCCAATGTTTCTGTTCTGGCTGCTCACAGGATCCCGTACTTTGAGACGAGTGCGGCGACAGGGGCGGAGGTGGACAAGGCGGTGATCACCCTGCTGGACCTGGTCATGAAGAGGATGGAGCAGTGCGTCGACAAACCGCCCGCCGAGCCAGCCAATGGCAACGGGGCCACAAAGCTTGACAGTGCGCAACCCAACGAGAAGAAATGTGCATGCTAGATGGAGAGGCGATTCAGGAAACGACCGTTCAGCGCTCGTCTGTCGTCCGTCCTTTCTTACTCTCCACATTCCCTCCTTCTTTTACTTTCTCTGCCATCTTTGATTGCATGTTTCTTTATCTTCTCCTGTTCACTCTCTTCATCTCTTAGACTAACCTTTCACCATCTTCTGCTCCTCTTCTCTGTCCCTCTCTCCTCCAGTTCCTCCTTGTTCTTTCCCAGCTGGCTGCCAGTCTGGCAATGAAACAACTCTGGCCCCCTCTGGTGGATTTTCATGGTACTACAGTCTCAGCTTGCCTGCCTTTAGCTCTGTTCAGGTGGAAATTCAGTCAGGAGGGGACAGCTGTCAGATATATAATGTAACTCTGTTAGAACACACAGCTGGGAATGAAGCCAGTCATTTGAATGATTGAACAGATTAAAACAAGCTAAAAGAGATTTAAAAATCTGACTTGAACTCTTTAAAGTCTGATCATCACTTTGCTTCCACTTCAGGTTGTCACCCAGTGACAGCTTGATCTGGGTCACTTTAACATCAGGCTCCTGAAGCCTTTCCTCCTGGACCAGGCTGAGCGACTGTGTGTCCAAAGTGTTTTTGTTATTTTCTTTTTCTCCATTTCACAGTGCACATTTTTCAATGCTGTACCTATATTAGCCACAAAAGGTCACTCTTCAGTCTTTCAGATGTTGTAGATGTTTGCTTTAAATGCTCCGAATTCTGTTTTGTGAAGTTGGCTGTGGTGTTATGTCGGAGGTCTGTCACCTGAGTGAGAGAGGCTGATCACAGCATACCACCTGTGTGTCAGCTGTGACGTCTGTTTCTGATTCAGACTGATCAGTGATTTAAGTTAAAGCAAGAGTGCACAGCTTTTACATATACATGAATGTTACATTCAAACCCTTGCCAAACGAGTTCACACAATGCTGATCACCACCAGACGAATCTCTCTGTATTTCTCAGTTTTTAAGTCTGGTGTCTTTGGTGAGGAGTGATGCGTTTACTTTAACCAGCGAATGATTGGTTTATCCGAGCTGAAGGGTGGGGCGGCTGTCGTGACAGAGCAGGCTCTAGAATCGAGGAATATGGTGGAGGCATAAGTCATAAGCATGTGTTGTGTAATTTCTCTCACTGCCAGAAGATGGAAACAACAGATCTGCTCTGTAGGTTTAAGCTCATGCCAGCTTGTTAACTTCTGTAGTTAACTTTGATATGTAATAATATCTGCATGCAGAGCTGTGGAGATAAATATTTGGCTTATTAAACTATACATTAGCGACAATAAATATAGACAATAAATGACATATGAGACACCTCTGACACAAATCAGAGGAGGGTGAATGACCTCTGTTGATTAGGTTCTTTTTCATAGCTGCACTAGTAGAGTACATTATTCTGTCAATAGTCACCTGCTCGTGATCATAATGATCAATAGATATTCATATTTTCAATCAGCACCTTTGATAAACTGAATATTTGTGTTGGCACTTATTTCTTTAGTTGAAGAACCTGCAGACTTGGATCTATAACTATGGAGCCATGCAGGTATCTGAGCACCCACTGACCAAGTAGAAAGTACAATCCATTGCCATAGTACAAGTACAAGTACATAGTTCAGCCAACCATCACTGACTCCTTGTTTGCACATATGATAACAGACAGTGGTAACAAGTGGCTCATTTTAACAAGAGCAGTGTCACTAGTGTTTTGAGTAAAGACAGTTTCAGTAACTTTCATATGGAAACAAATCAAGTATAGCAAAACTTTCATATCCGTCTTCTTGCCACAGCAGCCAACATCTTGTTGACCACTTCAGCTCGTTCTGTTCAAGGTTATTGTGGCTGTTGAGTTGTTGCTTTCTGTGCCAGTACTGACGTTCGTGCTGAATCTTTCTGACTTTTGACACCAGAACAATAGCATGTGGTAAGGTCAGTGAGTGTAACCCACCCTGCTGTGCTTTGTCTGCTCATACAGGATATGAGGGACTAGAAATGGAATTGTTTGGGGGCTTTAACATTGCACTGACAACATTAGATATTTGATCAATTTGCTAAGTATATATACCATTTCTATTTTCCAGCCCCTGTTCAAAAATCTGAACGGATCAACAGACACTAACATGCTTCAGGTGGCTCTCTGTTAGCAGCCCATGTGCTTATACTCTGTTGCACAGCTAACTCTCCATTAAACCTCCAGGATGGCGTCAGACTTGACTGTTGTCAGATTTACAGATTGACCATTCACACTGTAGGACAAATATGATACAGCATGGCACATGTGCAATGGAGAAAAAAAAAAGTCTACATTGTATATCATTGGAGTGTCCTAGACCAAGACAGACTTCTTGTTCCAAACTGATCTACTGCCTTGGCTTTTAAAGCGTTATTCCACTGTGAGAAAACAGACTTTATTCTCTGTGAGAGTTTGAGATTAGTCAGCTAAAACTGCTCAGCTGCTCTGGGGATGCTATGTCACCGGGTCTTGCCGACATTTGCATAAAATAGAATAATTGTAATCCGTGGCCTAGAAAAGATGACGGCTATTTTACAGACAACCATTGCATACACTATAAGTATATATAAATGCATTGATAAAAGTTAAAAGAACTTATGAGTAGAGAGGATGATCATGTCTAATTAGCATCATCATCATAAAAAATAGACCTAAGAATGGAAAAAAAAAGTCATTTGGGTGACATTGGCCTCTCAGAGCAGCTGATTTTAGACCTCTCATCTCTTTATAACAGATAAGACAAAGTGCAATATCGCTTTAAGGCCCCATACATGACCAGTGTTGTTAGAATATAAAGTGACCAATTATTTATATAAAATGAAATGTAAAACATAGATTATTATTTGTGTTGTCATACTTTTGTTGTATTCTTTCTATCTCACATTCCCATTTCCTTTTTCAACCATCACGTCCATGAAGAGACAATTATCTGATATTATTTTTTCATTGCTATGATGTTGTCAAGCTCAATTTTCAAATTTACCCACAATTCCAATTTCTCAATGACATGTGTCTCTGACATGAAGAATATACACTATTATAAACTCTTGAGAAGCAGAGTAAAAATTAATACTATTCTTTTTTGCTCTGAACTGGACTTTAGTTTAATATGAAGTTACTGTGGACCAACTTTATTGTGTCTCAAAACTTGATTTTTTTGTTGCTTAACACTTTATTGTTTTTTTTTTTTTTATTGCATACCGGACCATTCAACAGTTGCTGTGCAGATGAAATCATGTTACATATTGAAAGCGAATTCGGGTTCAGTTTAAAAGGCTCTGTTTTGATGCTACACTTGAGCTCAGCAAAAATCATTCGTCTTTAGAAGCAAATTTACTAAAGAAATCCAGTTCGTTTAAATGTCAAAAATCAGCTTAGAGTCCAAAATGATTTCGTTTGTTTTAAGTGCAACTCAACTGTTTCCTCATATCAAGTAACACCTTGATCTGCCTTACTTCATAAAAAATCTTGAACCAAGCTGAGGTGCACCTGAAACAGGGGAAATTATATTTTGCCTGCTGGCTTCGGTGAGTCAAGGGAAGAGTTGTGACTACTGCAGGATTGTTTTGTACTGAAACCAGTGGATGTCAAATCAGCAGTAATGTTAACTGTATGTGTGGCTTATTATTGGCGAAACACTGCTGTGGTTATTTTTAAGATGATGAAATTAAAACAACAAAAAAAAATCAGTAGCATTGTTAGTATTGTGCTCTTTGGACCATAAAAAAGTCAAAGCATCGTATATGTGCCAAATTAAACCTAAACCTCATTCTGATGTTGACTCAGAGAAAAAACTGCCTTCACACTTAGAAAAATGTGTTTTTATTTTGTGTGGGGTTTTTTGTGTTTTAAAGCGGAGTCGTCTGCCAACAGCTGATCTCAGTGCCATATTCAAACCCTCATCGCTGTTAATTCATTCATTATAAAGACATAAGGAGTTGGCTCACATTGTAACATCTCCCAGTTACTTAGCAGCATAATTGCGCTCATGTTCCCAGATAATACTGTAGCTGCACAGGTTTGGTTGCACTGTTTCAGCTTCAAATGTGTCTTTAATTTCAGTCTTAATTCATGTAATCATTATGTACAGACGTATTTCTGAAACGCTCACAGAAGCTGCTTAGTGAAGTTCTATTATCACAGGTTTAATGTTGATTTCTTTTTGTTCATGAAGTCCTGTTACAGTTAAGCAAATGATATTTCAATACAATCATATCTTTAAGACCTTAAAGATAGTTGAAGCTGCAGTAACTGAAATTTTTATCCACTTGCAAACAGCTGCAGACACAGACACAGTAATAGTTTTATTCCACTGGAGTTGAGTGTTCACTAATTTATCTAATTCCAGCATTTACTATCCTTTCAGCTCTGTTTTGGTCTGAACCAGCTCCTGCAGCTAGCGTTTATTAAAGCATGTTTGCTGAGAACAGCTGCCTGCTGCTGCTGGAAAGGGTGATCCACAAACTACATGTGCCGTTAAACCAAAACAATGAGTTAAAATAGGCTAAAAAGCTCTGTATTGTGCTGCATAATTCTCTGTAGCTTCATTACGAGTCTCACCTTTCACATTACACAATCCATCGTTACTTTGAAAATACTGGTTAGTGCAGCTTTAAAACGTCTCACACATCTTTGAAAATCTTTTAAAAACGGACCATGTGTCGATTTCATCAAAGCCAACAATCAGATAACTTTTTCTCAGTTTTTGAAAAGTTTCCATGTTTTTGGTAAAATAATGTGATGAAACAGCTAAATTGTGACTTGGAAAATAATTTTCTAGAAACGTAATATAGCCTTACTGATCAAGATGACTGGCAACCCTGACAAAAAAGACACCAAAATGAATCCTTCAGATCTGATCAAATGCCAATGCCTTTTAGTGACAATCTTCTGAACCAATTTATCAGCTCTTATCTCAGCCTTCATTTTATGTTGCTCATATTTTTTTTCAAATTTGATTTATATTTTGAAGAATAACATTCATCCTCTTATGCCTTTTTATTTAAATTCAGTATTCAGTTATGCCACAGGTGTCTCTGATATTTACTGACATTACATTTATATTCACTGTATTGAATCATGTTTTTCTCGAAGCGTCTCTTTCGTAAATGGTTTTGGTAGTTTTTGAATTCACTTTGAAAGTTTACACTGTTTGAAGAGTCATGTTGTGCCTGTTATTAACTCTTCTGTCTGATCCTCTGTAAAGTTTGTGAGCTACTAAATATTTTAATGCATTACTGATTATAGATTGCAAGCAGAAGCAAAAGAGACCACAAGTCATCCTGTTGTTTTTGTGCCCGATATATCAAAACAACTAATCAATCCTAAAAGTACCTCTAAGAGCTTTTATTTTTGGAAATCCTCTGTGTGTGAATTCTCTCTGATGCCTGCGGTTTGTACACGTTTCTTCGGTTTTCACTGCGTGCATTGATGCCTGTGTGTGTTTGTTGCACCGTCAGCATGTTTGACACAATGAGAATGAAATGACCTATGATGCGTTTAATGTTTCTGATGTCAGAGCTGCAAATAAATCTCTGTTTTATCCTGTTTTTGTTTTTTTTCCAGAAGATCTGCTTTGGTTTTGGTTTGATGCAAATAGTATTCGCTGTGTTTTCATGAGAAAAGTTGAGAAATATTAAATATTAAAATGTGAAAGAGTCTCTTTGATTGTCCAAACTTTTCACATATAAGTGCTTAATATCCCATTCTATGCAGATGATATCCAACTTCATGTGAAACCAGGTAAGCTTTGGAATATTGCTATGTTATTTAACACAGCTACTGCATGTAAGTACGTAGGTTTACGAGTGGCTTGAACGTTCCACACACTCAATGTTTGAGAGTCCTCTTTAAAGTGGGCAGAAAAACTCATTTGCCTCTGACTCACGGTGTGAAATAGTGGCTCTTACAGTAAAGTAGCACTTTCGTGTGATTATTTTTCATTTAGATTTGGAAAGGAAAAATCCAAAATTAACCCATGAACACAAAATAGTGGATCATTAACAGCTGTTATTGATGTTTGTAAAAACTTTTTTTTTCTCACAAAAAGACCCAAACAAGAAATCACAGTGGAGAAGATTTATTTGCCTTTTGTACTAAGAAACTTCTCACCAAAAGAAAAAAAATGTGAAAACAAAAATAAATACCCGAGAACATCAGAACCAGCAGATTGTGAAGTGTAATTACAAAAATAAGTCAGTGTATTTTATTTCTTTTTACATCTCTATCACTTTTTTTGTTATGAGAAAAGATAAAAAAAACACAAGTGACACTTTGTACCAATTATATTCCCAACAGCTGAACTATGAAACTCTTTCAATGGCAAAACTTGTGATTTATGGTCCTGTTGCCAAAAAAAGCACAATACACCAACAAATGTAAACATAACAGAATCCAAACTGTATCTGGACATTAGCTTCAGGCTATGTGTTTAGGACAGATGTCCTGAAAGCAGGAAGCATGCAGAGGACAACCTGGCCTGGCTCAAGTTGCTCACAACTCTATCAGAAGGAGGACGTGGGTTTTCTTTCAAATGAAAGTACCAATTATCTTTTTGTCCATAATCAGTATTTGAGAATGAATCCAGTGAAATTTTCACTGATGATGTGAATTTATTCCTCCAAATAAGAGAGCACAGAGAACATCCACACAGCATGTAAACTGTGTTTCTAACACATTATTAGCAATGATATATAAAGATAAAATGTCTCAGCTGTATCCTTTAAACATTATTTTGTGTTTTTATCTGCTCTGAGTCAATATGGATAAAATGCATTTAACAGAAGTGCAGATTAATTAACACCAACAAGTATAATGAGATTTTCCTCTTTTGTCTTCTTTGCTGATCTTATCCCTTAAATCTCATTCATTGAACAGATCATCTGTGTGGGAGACACATCAATACAGCAGCAAACCCCCTAAAAAACTGATCTCTAAAATCATACAAAATTTCATTCTCTAAAATAATTTGTCCCGTAAGCAATTTCAAATACGGAAAATTCTATAATCTTCAAATCATAGAAACAACATAAACACACAAAAAAGGACTTGATATAAATAATCTGGGAATTGTTTGTGTGTGAATCACAAATAGCTACAATCACATCCAAAGATCCCTCCTCCACAGTTAAACCATGTTGTATGTTCTTACCCATGCAATATGTCAGCAACCAGTGTGGAATATGTTCCAATACTGCAGAGGAATGTGCTACACGTGTTAAACTAAACAGCTTCGAACGTGGAAAATCCCTCTTCATGACAGCAAAGCTCCACCAAATAAAACAAACGCTGAAAAATCAGAGAAGTTTATCAAATTTACTAAGAACCACTGATTCTTTGAGTTTGCACTTTCTTTTCTAAAAAAATGAAAAATACGATTAAAATAAGTCCCACTCCAAATGTCATCAAACTGGAGTCTGTCGACATGTCACTTAAGACTTTGAGCCCATAAACCTTTTGTGCAACTGGATGATTCACATCCAGTGTACTTGTGGCTGCTGTACTTCAGACTCCAGCTGCCTGCTGTGACAACTACAAGAACAGATTAAAAACTACAAGGCACTTTTATCAAATCCTTATGTCATCATTATCACCAGGAAGTTTCCCCTCTATGAACGTCAACAGCTCTTTGCACCAAGCTACTGTACAATTATTATCTTTGGCAAACAAGCAGAACATGATTCTATTTTATTTTCTATGTAATAGAAAAGGAGAAAAGATGTTGTTGAACGTGTCAAAAGAGGCATTTGACTTCATTGTTGTGAGGCTGATTGACTGATCCATCACACTGAGAGTTCGGCAGCAAGTCCACCAGGAGCTTTTCTCTGTGATATTTGAGATGCAAATTGTAATGTTGTAATTCCTGCTGGCCACCAGGAGAGGGCGACAATTCTGTCATTTCTTAATTTCTTGAGAAGATCTTTCAGAGTAAATAAATATTTTTGTCTCCATTTCTCCTAATATTAGTACCAGATTACATTGCATTTTTTTTTTGTCTTTTTCAGAAAAACAGATTTTTTTTCTTGCCAATAGCTGAACTGAGCATCTGTTGTTAGTTCTGTGTTTTTTGAGGAGGCGTGTGAGGGTTTAGACTTTTGTGACGTTTGTTTCTTGCTTCTGCTGCTGTGGCTGCGGCTGCGGCTGATCTTCATCTTCGTCGTCCACACTCAGGTCCAACCTCAGGTTGTCCAGAGTCTGACGAATCGTCAGAGTCTCCTTACGCCTGTTATAGAGGCAGAGGCAGAGAAATGTACTGTTGATTTTGTGCCATTAAAATAACAGAACTGTGACACACTGTACATGTATTTGTGCTTCAGTATATTGGAAACTGATCTGATAGGTGAAACCAGTTCACTTATGTGTGTGTGTGTGTGTGTGTGTGTGTGTGTGTGTGTGTGTGTGTGTGTGTGTGTGTCAGAGCAGGTACTTTGTCTGGAGGTGTTGGTCCAGCAGCTGCCTCTGCAGCCGGTTGCTCGTCTCTCTCTCTTCAGCCAGCTCTCTCTGGGTGTGGCGGTACTGAGCGTCCCTCCTGCTCGCCTCCTCCTCCGCCTCGTTCAGCTGACGCTTCAGAGAGCGGATCCTCTGGGTCATCTGGACCAATCACAGAGCAGCACTTAGTTTGGACACACAGAACTGAACGGACAGATGAATGAACAGCCACATGTTCTCTGGGATAATTATAATAAAGTTGAAACATTTTAAAAGAACAATGTTGAAAAAGTGCAGAAGAGCTAAGCAAACCCGTGTGTGTGTGTGTGTGTGTTACCAGGTCTTTCTGCTCAGTAGCTATCCTGTGCTCCTCCTCCATCTGCTCGCTCAGCTCGTTGATCTTCCTCTCCAGTTTATTGATGGTGTTGGTGTGAACAGCTTTGTTCCTGCACACAACACAAAGGCATTAGCCAACATTTGGATGGACGAGCAGCAGGTCATACATCACCTGTGTGTCTGCATGTTTCTGTGTGGACACACCCAACAGACCACACTGCTGTCTTGTACACATTTGGATGTGCTTTTTCTACCTTATAAATCAGCCACTCAGTTTATTGTGAAATGAAAATCAATGAGCAGACTTGTGAAGCTTCCTTGAGGTGTGTAATCCATCACTCTACAACTACACATCACAGTGTGGTGATTGATGTTCACCATGGTGGATGACACAACTCAAGCAAGCTTCAATAGTGTGTTTATGGAAACTTTGGAAACAGAAGGAAGAGCTACACTCCAAAAAAATCTCTCTAATCTGCTGTTCAGCTTCCATTTAGACATGATTTGTATTTATGGAGGTAAATCCTGCAAAAACACAGCAGCCCCTTCCTTTAATCCTGCTGTTAAACTACTGTCCAAGCTACTTGTGTTGGTTTGCACTGATGAGGTTAGAACAGCTCTAATATAATGGGAGCTCTTGGTTCATTTCTAAAAAGTCAATGTGAACAATGTCTGGATCAAACTAAATTAGTCCAGAACTAAATCACTATTTTCCTTTGGTGTGAAAATGATCTTTTATATAATGTAGACAGAAAGTCTCAGCAACATGTTTAAGGCTTCTTCTTCTTTTTCTTTTTTTTTAAAAAGTCACATGACCAACCTCTCCTCAGTCCTCAGAGCGTTCTCCAGCTCTTTGACTTTGTTCTCCATCCTGGTGATGACGTCCTCCTGAACTCTGGAGCTGTGAAGCTCCTCCACCTCCAGACGCAGCTCACGCAGCTACAGACGGACAGACAGAGAGTTGTATTAGAGATTGGGTCTAAGAAGACACATATATATCAAATATTTTTCCCCCTATTTATTTATTTATTGTGTGTCTCCATATGATCATCATAACTTTCATTTTTCTGTATTGCAGTACAGAAATGTCAAAGATGTGTTTAGAAACGCATTACACAGTTTGTCCACCAGAGGGCAATGACAAGTTCATTTTTACACTGCAAAATGTTGTGCTCCCTACACATCCGGCCTTAATTATCAACTCTAAGTGACCCTGGTCAAAAACGTGTTGCTTTATGTTTTGCTAAAAAAAATTAACAACAGTTGAAATATCTTTTTAAGTTTGTATAAAAACCCTTAAATATCAGTATCAGCCTAAAAACAGCAGATAGATGGAAAGAGGTATTGAAGAACAGTTAGGTCTAAACTAAAAGAGGAAGTGAAAACACACACACACACACACACACACACACACACACACACACAGTACCTGTCTCTCCATGGCAGCCTTGTCAGTTTCCAGCAGGTCGTTCAGATCTTTCTCCTGAATCAGCTTCAGCTGCAGCTGCTCAGTCTGACAGCAGACACAGAAACATCTTAATAACCAACCAAATAAAATGAGACCAACTGACATTGTAATTAAAATCCTCTAAATGACAGAATAGTCTGAGACACACTTCCTGTCTCCAGCATGTCTTCTACCTGTTCGATAGCTCTCTTGTGTTTGGCGGCGTATCTCTGCTCGCTGTCCTGCAGCTCCTCCAGATCGCTCTCCAGGTCAATGATCTTCTCCTGAGAGAAGCACAGTTCACACAGAATAAGTCATCATCCAAACAACCAAAGTAAACTTTTCTCAGACAGCTTCTGATCTGAGGTCACTCTTCATGATGATGACTGTTGTCTCATCAGCAGAACACATTCAGGTTATTTAGAAATGGGACAGATTAAGTGTCTTCAGAAATAGCGACATGATGAATATTTGGGATTATGGAATTACCACGCTGATTGCTAAACAGGATTTGCATAATTAATGCTTCATTAACCCCGAACTCTGATGGTTTGCGTGACTGATTAATTCAAGCGGACATCTCTGTTTGAATCATTAGGTCACGTATGCAAACGCACTGTGGATACTGTCTGATCGAGAGCTGGAAACAGGAAGAGTTCACTTTAATGATGAAACATTCAGCAAATAAAAGAAACATTCACAAACATTGCTATTTCCCAAAGAAAAGGGAGGAGTGTGATTGTTTTTCCTGTTAGCAGTCTGAAATCCCAAACACATCAATGACAGCCTGTTACACTGGATGACATGTTCCTTCATCACCATGGACACAGCGGAGTTCATTTACAGTCCTGTATACTCTGGTCTGCTGCCCCAATACTCACTAGAGAACCCAATGTGTATTAACCTGCAGCTGAAATCAGTCCCCAACAAATAAGATAAGATAAACCTTCATTCGTCCCACAGTGGGGAGATTCACAAATGCACCATTTGCTTTGATAAAAGCTACAGGGCATCAACAGTTCTGGTGGGAGATGAAACAAGCTTTAGAGACTATACTCGGCATAAAAATAGCTCTTGACCCTAAACTGTTTATTCTAGGTTCATATCCTGATAGAAATCATGTCTAGAAAAATAATCACTGCCCTGGACTTATGTTTATTACTTGCAAAAAAAAGTCATAACACTCTCATGGCAGAGCACCAGTAAACCAAGATTCATTAACTGGATCAAGGAAATGTCCATAACATTTGAGTGGGGCAGTGATCAGTTAGTTATCAGTGATAGTAGTTATCAGTACTAGACTAGTTATCAGTGATCCTCTGCAGTCTACTAAAATACTAAGCTTTCTTTTGATATTTGATTTCTGTATTCTGTGTGTATTGCATATTTGAGTTTGTTGTTTTGATTGTGTTTTTTTTTTCCTTTCCTTTTTTCATATACTTTACACTTTCAACTAAGTGCTGCTCCATGTTATCTCATAAATACCTGGCTTGTAAGGAAAGACGATTTGAATGCTGGACAATAGTTTAGTTGCCCTTGACATTTCCTTTGATGTGAGAGCACTCTTATCTCTGTATATCATTGAAAGCATTTTGAAAACCCAATAAAGATAATGTTGGAAAAAAAACTACAGGGCACAGCTGTTTTCAGAAATCATTGAGTCTATTTTAAGGAATGAAAATGTATATTTGTGAGCAGCTGTTAAAGATTCCCGTCTTTCGAAGGAACCAATGGCCTGAGAGCCAGACCCAGAGAGCCAGGGAGGAGAAGTCAGAAACCATTCACACTGCTGCTTTAAAGTGGTACCTGAGCCTGTTTGACTTGTTTGACCAGGTCGTCTTTGGTCTGGTTGGTGCTCTGCAGCTCCATGTGGAGGTCGTCCACCATCCTCTCTGCCTGCTTACACTGGAGCTGTATCCTCTCCCTCAGCTGGATCTCCTCCTCCAGCGTCTGCTCCTTATCAATCAGCTTACCAGAGACCTGCACGCACACACATGGAAACACACACAGATTCTCAGGCTGCATTCTGCTATTATTAAAAATCTGCATCTTTTATAGTTTCATTTATCCAACAACATAAAATCCAAATGACTTCAAACAACCAAGGTTCAAGAATATGTGCCATATATGTTCAGAGGCATGCTTAAATGGATCATGTTGACTTTGTGGATTACCTCCCCCTGCAGCCTGCTGACCAGCTCCTGCAGCCTCTGCAGCTCCTGCTCCTTCTCCAGCAGAGTCTCCTCCAGCTCCTCCACCCGCAGCTGGCTGTCGTCACGCAGCTTCTGCTGCAGGCTCAGCTCGGCTGCAGTCTGCGTGGACGCCTGCAGGGCCTCGGCCAGCTGGAAGCACGCACAAGCACACTCACTGTATACATACACAGATCTGTGCTGAGCGAACTCAGTGTTTCAATACACAACAAACACATTAGGCAAAAATAAAATCACATTAGACCAATTCAAAAACATCTTTTAATATAAGTGAGTAAATACTGGAAAGGATAATGTAGTGTGGTGCAGATGATAAGAAAACAAAGACAGTGTTAAACCTCCATTAGTTCATTCAAGTTAGTGGTTAATGTAACCCAGAGAGTCTTTAGTTTGAGCACAGCAGCTCTCTTCTCTTCTGATGGATCTTTGTTAGGTTTCCAGTCATTCAGACTTTAGCAGTCAATGACTGCTTATCAACACAACTATATCAATAATTTAGATCAGTGGTTTTCAAAGTGTGAGGTGCGCCTCCCCTGGGGGGCGCCAGAGGGCTTCAGGGGAGGCGCGGCGAGTGAAAAAATAAACCTGAAAAGAAAGTGTAGAAGTGTAAACATCTGAGAAGAGACAAGATGGATGGATTTTTAGTATCTCAGGTGAAAGTGAGAGAGGGCACAGAGTCTGGGGCGAGCAGAAAACGGAGGAAGTATGACCCTGATTATTTAAAGTTTGGCTT
This sequence comes from Centropyge bicolor, assembly GCA_037975185.1. NCBI lineage: Eukaryota > Metazoa > Chordata > Actinopteri > Pomacanthidae > Centropyge > Centropyge bicolor. The sequence continues at coordinate 596,874 of JBBMOC010000095.1, read as the reverse complement.
TTCATGTATTGGTCCTGATGATGCTCCGCTGCCACAGAGTGTTATCTGCAAAGAGGTGCTAGCTAACGACAGTATGCCACCATGTAAACTCCGGCGTCATATTGAAACCAAGCACCAAAGTTTAACCACCAAGCCGCAGTGATAAAAAAAAAAATCTGACTGACGTTGATCTGTTTATTATCTGATTTGAGGAATTGCACAAAGAGGCCTTAAATTGAATGTATTCAAAAAGATATTAAAAAACTCTGTTAATATATGTTAAAGACAGATGCTAAAATGTGTTTAAAAAAAGATGTTAAAACATAAAGATGTTAAAATGTGTTTAAAAAAGATATTTATCCACACACACAGATAAAGATGATTAAAATGTTTTAAGAATATGTTTAAGAACATACAAACATGTTTAAGATGTTTACACAAATAAAGATGTGTATAGCATTTATTGTTTAAAACCTTTTTTAAGCCTGTGCGGAACATACAAAGAGACAACAATAACAGTAATAATAGTAATAATAATTAGGGGGGGGTAAAGGGGGGGCGGCATGCTTTTGAGTTCTCCTTAGGGAGGCTCGCTGTCCCACACTTTGAAAACCCCTGATTTAGATAAAATATCTGTCTTTTTGTCTGCCTGCTCAATGTTCCTTTACAGGGAACACTGAGGTGTGAAGGTGGACAGAAAGCGTCTCTGTGGCTGTACCTCTGTCTCCAGCCTGAGGACCGTGCTGTGCAGTTCGGATCTCTTCTTGTCTTTGGTGTCTTTGTCCACCTCCAGCTCCTCCAGCTGTCTCTCTGCCAGCCACAGCTTCTCAGACAGAGCCTGGGCATGCTGTGTCTGTTTTTCCAGGCTCTCCTGAACGCAACACACACACACACACATAAGAGTTCAGAGCTCTGCTTCCACACATCTTATTGTGGGCTAAACAGCAGGTTCAGTGTTGGACTGTGCAGACATTTCGACCAACTGCCGTTTCAAGTGGTGCTTAATGTCCTCTGCTTATTTGGAATCAATGGAAAATAGTGTCATGTGAAAAATTACAACTTAACAATGGCAACAAATGTACAATGTTACATTTGTTGCCATTGTCTTGTCAAGTCTTGTTATTAAAGCTCAATAAGAAGACTTCGTCACAGTAAACAACTGTACGTCCCTGCACCACAGAGGGTCAGCAAAAACAAGGTTTTCACCTTCAAACAAGGTGAAGTTAGCTGCTCTTTAAAACAGGAAAAAGGCAACTGCAGACCGAGTTGAGCAGCTACGTTTCACATAAGGATTTAAAGTGTCCTCTACATAAACACGACCATTCAGCGTGGTTTTTGACTCAAGTTGCTGCTCAGTGTTACCTCAGCGTCCTGGATCTTGTTTTTGAGGGACTGCTCAAGAAAATTGAAGGCGTACTCCTGATTGTTGGCCTCCACCATCACGTTCCGGGCCTCCTTCACCTCAATCTGCACAGCACAAGGACAGAGTTCATCATGCATGTACATGGATAACTACAGTATAATTCCATCCATCCATCCATCCATCCATCCATCCATCCATCCATCCATCCATCTATCCATCCATCCATCCACCCATCCACCCATCCATCCATCATCCATCCATCCACCCATCCATCCATCATCCATCCATCCACCCATCCATCATCCATCCATCTATCCATCCATCCATCCATCTATCCATCCATCCATCCATTTATCCATCCACCCATCCATCCATCCATCCATCTATCCATCCATCCATCCATCCACCCATCCATCCATCCATCCATCCACCCATCCATCCATCCATCCATCCATCCATCCATCCACCCATCCATCCATCATCCATCCATCCATCCATCCACCCATCCATCCATCATCCATCCATCCATTAATCCACCCATCCATCCATCCATCCATCTATCCATCCATCTGGTCAGACCTCCATCTGTCTGCATTTGTCGACCATGGATTGGTGCTCTCTCTCCATCTCGATCATCTGCTCTCTGGTCCTCTTCAGCTCATTGGACAGCTGAGTGTTGGTCCTCAGCAGGTCCTCGTTGTTCACCAGCAGGCCGCGCATCTCAAACCTTCACAGGGAGACAGTGATCACACTGAGAAGACAGAGAAGACTAAAGAGAAGGAGGGAGAGGAGTTGAAGAGTAATTCAGCTCAGGATCCTGTTTTTGTTCGTCTCCAGTGGCTGATGAAGTTCTCACCTTGTGAAGTGACAGATTCAGCCAGTGGAGGTCATTAAAAGAATATTCTGAGCTTGTATTAAGTTACTCTTTGAAGGTAGTTTCATGAGAAAGAGAAAATGAAAGTAAACGGGGAGAACAGAAGGAAAGACAGCAAATAGAAAAACTACAGAAAAAGCAAGCGAGCAAATGGGAAAATCAGGAGAAAGAAATGGGACAACAGTTCTGACCTGATCTGGTTCCTCTCCTTCTCCATCTCCACACTCTCGGCCTCCAGGAACTGGTTCCGCTGGAGAGACACAAGCACCATCAAAATACTGTTTACTGTATAACAACAGCTTTTGGGTTCAAATTCCAAAACCTCTTGCTGCTGCAGCAGCGTCACTCTGGTTCAGGACTCTCTGCTACAGTCTGTGGATTCACACTTCAGTCTTTCTGCAGAAACACTCGTGTTTGAAGCCCAAAAAGAACCAGATGTTTCCTTCCTACCTTCTGGACGCCGTCCAGCTGTTTGGTCAGCTCCTCTATGTAGTCTTTTTTATTGGGCGCCCCCAGAGTGGCAGAACGCAGGCTGTAGTGGGGGGGCACCACCACCTGTAGCCAGGGAAACAAAGAAATGAACATGGTTCAGTGTGGACACGATGACAGTGTGTGTTATCTGTGTGTGTGTGAGTAAACGCACAGTGTTGGTGTGTTGGAACAGCGGCTGCTCATTTCTCCTCCTCAGACTGTCGTAGGCGGAGAATCGGGGGCGGGGGGAGTTGAGGGTGGGCGTGGGCAGGCCCACCGGACTGCTGCTGCGACCGTTGAAGCTGTACAGGTTCATCTCCGAGGTGGCAGGAGACAGTCCACCCTGAACCGGAGACGAGGGGGGGGTCATTATCTGTAGTAAGTCTCAGGACACTGTGATCGTCCCTGGAAGCTCGTGTGTGTGAATGTATGTATCCTTTTTTAGCTTTCTCACTGACTCTATAATACCTGCTGGTGGTGAACATGCACTGAAAAAAATCCATGCTATTTTCTTAGTTAACTGTAACATTAACTAGTTTGGACAGATAATGGTTTCAGTTAGATTTGGAGCATATAAATAGTTCTTTTTTTAAACTCTGTTCAATCATATTAATTATTAGTATCAATTTATTATGTTAATGAAGAGCAATTCAAAAATAATAATAATAATAAAAAAAGAAGTAAAAGAAAATAATCTACATAAGATATAGAAACTGTATTTCAGTTTTCCACCCAATCACAAACCTTGATCTCAGATATGCGATGCATGGGGTTGTAATCGATGGAGGTGGCCGTGCTGTATGGACTGTTGAACACCCTGGGAGGGCTGTCCACAACACCTATCTGTGAACAAACAATAACTCCAATCAATCATAACATCGAGACAAGAAAAAAAATGGTTTGCTTTTACTTCAGTATAAAATAGAAATAAAATAAAAACTGTAAACCCTGTTAAGGCTGAATTAATTTAAAACATTGAAATATAATTTGAACACAATTCAATCACCTAAAACAACATTAAAAAGCTCTTAAACACGATGAACAGGGAAAATATTACTGTTAATTCTAGATAAATACAGTAATAGGACATTGATAATTTAACAGATGATATAATTGGTTAATTACAAATGATTAAATGTTTAGCAAATCAAGTCAGGTTTTTTGTAGGAGACACACATATAAGAAAGTAAATACCTGAAGGTGTCTATATTGATTAGATCTGATTTGATGTAGATTTTTGTCACTGTATAATTCAGAGTTTCTCAACCATAATGTAATTAGACAAAACATTTTTGGTTGTGGAGGTCTTGAGAACTATAGAATTTAAAAACGGAGTAAAAGGTCAGAAGAGATTGAGAAACTCTGGCATCATTCAATCTTGTGGTCAGGCAACCAGGACGGCCAATAAGAAACCTTAAATCTGTGTTTTGTCCAGGAGATGGCACTGTTCAATAGCTGGAAAGGAAACATTCGTGTTACACTAATGTTGCATAAGACATTTATCCCTTTAATAGAATTCTGACATTATAACCTGTAAATGACAAAGACTTACGTCTGTTACATTGTTGTAGAGTGAGTCAGTTCAGTCACTTGTTGGACATACATGTTAGAGTCACTAATACAGGCTCGACTTGTGTTACTGTATGTACAGCATGTCAAGGGTACTTCAACTAAAATGAGCCCTTGAATATAATTGTTGATATTTAAAACAGGGTCAAAGATTAGACATCAGTGAGAAACTATTGAGTCCAAAGAGTCTACTAGAGTCTAGTATTTTTTTTTAATTAATTCTACCAGTGCAGTGAGACGATATTCAACACATCAACTTGTTTCAAGACTTTCCGAAAAGTCTCAGTATTTTGAGTGTCCGGACAACCAGACACCTGAAAGCTGAGTTTTGTCCTGGAGGTGGCACTGTTTACTAGCTGCTTCTGTGTTTCTCCAGCAGTAAAACAGCATGTCTCTAATCTCCCTGATCTGAATCACAAACAGAGTCCACGGACGGCCTCACCCACCCTGTCAGACGGAGCGTCCCAGTCCCGCGAGGCCAGGGACTCCAGGGACCCTCGGTAGTGGTTTACCCCCAGCCGGGCGGTCTCCCATCGAGCCAGCCTGGGGCCGTTCTCCCCCACTGACCCGCCGCCTCCTGGACCATCTGCATCCTTGCCGCTCACCCCGTTGATCTTCATCTCGTTGTTCAGGCACAGCTGATATTTCGGGTTGTGGCTGATGGGTGCGGCCCGGGGTGTGGAGGGCTCCTCCTCCGACGGGCTGTCTGGCTGCTTGTTCAAATCCAGTTCAGACTCCTGAAGGAGAAGGGCAGAGGGTGGGAAAGGAGGGATGAAACAAACCGGAATGAAACACACAGAGCGGAGGAAATACTCAACATATAGCATGCACAAAAACATTGTTCTGGAAGAAGAGATACAGTGCAAATTGACACAATGATTCATCACATGTTTGGAAATCAACTTGCAAAACAACAATGGTATTTTCCCAAAGCAATTTATTCCCAGATGCTTTCAGCTGTAGTGGCTTCATCACGGTGTTAACTGGGCTTTCTTTACAGTTGCACTTGACATGCAGTACTACTACATTTGTCGTGGCTAACATGTGAGCAAGCAGCTGCCCACTTCAACCACCAGCAGACAGAGCCACATTAGCGTCATGTTAGCGTCCACCATGTCAAGATGTAAGTTGAAAAGTCGCTATTTTTAGCTCTGGTTTGGCCACCAACTGAGGGATGAGATTCATTAGCTGCTGAGTTTCCATTTCCTTCAATGTTTCTGAGAAGTCATGTTTCGTCCATCATGGCTCTAAATACAATCACCAAGAGCCTCGGCAGATGTAGCTCCGGAGTCTGTCAGAAGCACAAATTAGAGCTATTCAAACTGTTTTTTCACTGAACAAAACACCATAGTCGTAGTATCTAAACCTGACCCAGAGACCAAGCGTAAATAGATTTAAGCTGCAGATTTTGTTTTATGCTTTCTCAACACTGCAGTGCTTGGCAAATTCTTTTGTCCACAGACTTTTTTTTTTTTTTTTACAAATTTGTTTTCTCCTCTCAATTGATGATTCTGATTCAAGTTGTAAAAGTGTTCCCACTGTGAGCCACCAAACACTGTATAAGAATAAATAAGACTTTCACTTCTGGAAACCAGGTGCTCGAAATAGTTCCTCCACTTTGCAGCTCTATTACTTGATGAAGGGAGCGTAGCTAAAAACATTTGGGAATGCACAGAGTAAATTGCAGAGGAGTTGATTTTTATAATTAATTTCATGGCGGATGTGTAGATTTGAATCACATGACTGAAATCATGAGTCTGATGATCAAATACAAAAAGACACAAAGACAAAAAGTGTGTAGGATTCAGGGAGATCTAGGGGCAGGAATGGAATATAATATCCATAATTCTGTTTTCATGAGTGAAATCATTGTATTTTTGTAACCTTAGAATGAACTCTTTATTTCTACTTTTGTGTTTTTCACACTTCCTAAAACTTTTGAAGAGAAGTTGAGACACGTAGGATTCAGTTGGTTGTAATCTACAACCTCTCCACGAAATCCTACACACTAGACCTTGAAGCACCCAGGACTCATGACTCCACTTTAACCTTGGAATCACATGGTATTCTCCCAAAGTCCAAAGATTCAAAGTTACATTATAAAAAGTGTGAAGAAAATCAACTAATTTTCCTGACAGCATATGTAGTGTAAATCAATTCAGCAGCAGTCGATGGCACTGTGTGAGCAGGAGGGAAGGTTGAGTCTGGAGGTGGAGACAGACCGACAGTTTATCCTGACGCTCTTGTCTTGGGAATCGATTTCATAGCCATAAAATTAATAGCCTTCATTTGGCTATGACTGTTTCATCTGTCACAAACACATTCATGCAGCAAAAATCACAGAGTGAAGGTTGTTATTAATATAGACCAAAGAACAATGGTGACATGTGCGGTTCATTCACAGGAAAACAATCAAAGGGTAGAGTGAGAGTTCAATCTATCAGTGAGCTGGAGGCCATTTTGATTCGTACAACCAAAGAGCAAGTGCTTTAGAATCTCGCCATTGGTTTCATGCTTTTGAGTTGTCATGCAGATGGAGGACGGCGCCATGCGTCGTGATGTCTTCACGCGGAGAGTTTCATGCAAGGACGTGGAAATGGTCGGTCAGGAGTTTTTCTTTTTGCTTACCGATCCCATGCCGGAGTCCGTCACAGAGTCTCTCCCTGAGTCCATGGTTTGCATCTTGTTCCTGAGTTTGGAATCAGTCTTCTCAGTGCTGACTCCTACTGGACAATCGATTCTCGCAGTGATCTGACTAGTTTTGGTGTCGGCCCTGGTCTGACCGCTGTCCCTGAACACAGGGCTCACAGTGTTGCTGGGAGCTGGACTCTGGTCTTGTTCGACGCTGTTCGGTATGGACGGACTCGACACGGACTTTGGAGACTCAAGAAGCTCTGTGGAAGTAGACTTTGAGACTTGTGCCGATACAGAAGTGGGGCTCTGAGGGGATCCGGAATAAGAGAATTTACTGATCAGGTCTTTGATGCTGCTGGCTCGGTACAGGTTTGAACTGCGGGACAGGCCTGCAGACGGCTTCTTATAACTGCTTCTCCACTCTTCTTTGCTGGTGCTCCAGTGAGGACTATGTGTTTGGGAGGAAGAGGACTCTGGACTGGACTGGAAGAGGTGAACACAATCACATATCCCCAAAACGCTGTTAGCTGGGAGCAGCAGATGCAGGTGATATGACAGACAATATAAACGTATCATACATGGGTGCACTAGATTATGGGCAATGTAACAAGTGATGAGCAGGGCAGCTAAATGGCAATGTTGGATTTCAGAATAAGATGTTCAGGAAAAAATTTGCAGTGTTGAAATGTAGACAGGGAAAAGGGAGTTTTTGGCTCGTGACATTTGGACAGAGCTTTTCTTTACTAGCGCTTTGTGGACATGTGTGTGTCGACCAAATCAGTCCTCTTTGATGCAACTTCAGAGAGGCTGAGTCCTGCACAGGCTGGTTCAGGTCTCCTGGTGAGGCATGATTATGGTTTACTTGCATTTTACTTTAGTATTACTGTTATACTGTAACATGCTAAAATACAGTGTGACAGTAGAGAAGATTCACCAAGTCAGCACAGTGCATCAACAACATCAACTACGCAGCCATATCTCCCTCTGTTCGGCCATATTTAGGGTTAACACTAGTTGCCATTAGATGCTGGTCATACCAGACCAAGTAAGGTTGTATTAGCAAAAAAAAGATTAAGAAAGAAAGTAGATCTCCAAACAGTTAGATGCAAAAACATTATTCATTCAGTTCAATGTACAATGACCACATGTCCAGATTTTTCCAGGATCGTCCTGGTTTTTCAATTTGGGTTCTGAGTCCCAATAAATATCTGTGAGAAACTAAACTGTCCTGGTTTTCACCAAATTAAAATAATAATCATATAATTACATTTGTTTTCAGTGCTTGCACAGACTCCCACTGTGGGGCTTTGAAAATCACCCTACTTTAATTTCCCTTCAAAGCAGCGCGTTAACAGTGTGTGTTTCTCTCCAGTCTTTACAGTGTGTCGACGCTGTTGACTGTTGAAATGCATACATAATGATATGAAGCCCAGTGTGTGTGTTTGTGTGTGAACGTGTGCATGTGTGTTCCTATCCTGACATAAATCCCTCTTGAGAAAGTGCAACATCTGCTCGCTCATCTGAAAAATCTACCCCCCAACCCCCGAAACACAACATCCCACTTTCTCACACAGATAGAAAAAGGACAGATATATATGAGCACATAGAGACTCCAACATTCAAAAACTCACTCAACTCACAAACATAAAATGGCGGCATTTTTTTTTTTTTTGCCAAAAAGCCACTCGATTTAATCCAACATTAATTAACAATCATAACAAGGAGGCCGATGCCACTTAGAGAAATGAAGTGGCGAGCATCCAGGGGTTTAACTTTCGGGGCTCGAGCATCCAAAGCACTGAGTGGCCTTAATCCAGGGACTCGCCTGGCCGCCTCCCCCAGGGCCGGCGAGCCGAGGCTGGGGCGGGAGAGGAGCCCGGGCCTCGGAGGACAGAGAGGGAGGGTTTAGGATCACTGCTAATCATCACGGTATTAAAATGTTTACAGGCTGTGGTGGGATTAGCTCTGAGCTGATGATTTTTAATGTTATTATTTTTGCGCCGTGAGCTCAGTTTGGACTGGTCGTGGAATGAGGAGACAGCGACACAGTGGTGATGAAATGTGTGTGCTCTTGTATCTCTGACCTTATCTACAGCACATTTATTCCCACACTTGATAAGCAAACGCGGTTATAGGAGATTTCAAAGATATATTATATAGAAATTAATATTAGTTAATATATGTTAAACAAGATATTAAATGCATTTAAAATAATAATTACTGATCCGTTTTGATGCTGCAACGACCTACAAATGTTACTTGGGTCCAGTTAGATGCTGGTGTGATTTCTGTCTTTAGGAGTCCTCTGTGGTGTAACGCTGACCAGCCGCTGTCAATCAAACAGACACGGACACGCCCCTCTAGTCAACTGAGATGAAAGTAAGTATTTCTGATAGTTCCCTGCCTTTTCTCATTAATTACAATGCATTTAAAACAAACCGACTTTATTTTTGACAAGAACGGATGATGAAATTTGATTTCAATTGGACTTCAAATTAAAATTGTTGGGGTCATCAGGGTCAAGATTAACTTTTGCTATCTTTCAACTAATGGCAGAATTTCCACACTTTAGGAATATTGGTCACATGCAAGACTAAGATGGAAGATATTTCTTTTCATAATATCTAATATTCTGACATGAATGTCTGGGTAAAGGATCAAAGTGTGTAGAATTCTCTATGCTATAATAAGAAGAGGAACATATCATTTCAGTGTATATGTGTTTCTATTTGTCTGGTTAGGACTCAGCAGATTGGTATGAGCGCCTGCTGATCTGACACCTCACTGAAACAACAGTGGTAGTTTTTTAAGTTTGCCTAAGTAAAGTGACTTGATTAAGGTTTGGGAAAAATGTGTTCATGGTTCAAAGAAACCAAGGTGGAGTTTTTTTGTGACTCTTTGTACACACCATACATCCATCTACCCTGAATTTGTCCTTACGTCATTCTGAGATGCTCAGAGTCAGAGTAATTTGTGCTGTTAAGCTGTTTGAACAAATCATCATTTCTGTCATTTTTTTCTGAATAGCAAAGCCTTAAATAAGGAAAACGATTTTCATTTGCTCTCCTAACCTTTTTAACCCACACAAGAAATCTGAATTTAGGAGAAATAAACCTTTCTCAAACGAACAAAACAGAGCAATCACACAGACAGAGCTTCATTCAGGAAAACCAGGTCCATATTCCCCAAAGTCCTGGACACACACACACACACACACACACACACACACACACACACACATTCCCTGTGGCCTCACTACAGTACAGACATATGGTGTAGAGCTGTACACCATCTGACCCAGATATATGACAGCAATGCATCCTGGGAAACACAGTGAATGCCTCACCGACGTTTGGTGTAGAAGCGCTCAGGGCTTTTCCCCCAGAATGAAATTCAGCAGAGGTGTGGAGCACAGAGGACCATCAGTTCACGTCTTTAAACACATCTTCTGACATTATGATTAAAACTTGTTGTGACTGACTTAAACATGTTTCACTGGCTTAAACATGATCCATTTCAACATAAAAATCTGGACATTCTGAACTTAACCTTACATTTAGCTATGATATCTATTAAAGGGCTACGCCACTGATTTAGTATTGCACTTCCATAAAGTTGTCCTAAAAGTCGAAATTGAAGCAGCACAGACCTGAGGCTTGATGACATCATGATGACATCATCACTTTCTTAAACAAGGTGAAGCTCCTCCAGAACCACAAAAGACTTTAAATAACTGTTTTCACTGTCTTGACTAGTACTTTAATCTTTATATGTAAAATTAGAGCAGTGTCCCTTTAACTGTACACTGTCGTGGCCCCATCTCAGAGATATCTCGCTGCGAGAAATCTAATTTGGCGTGGAAGGTGTTGGAGATGTTTGTGGGAGTTTACATGGATTTCTTTGATAGACAGGCTGGTTTACTCAGAGATCACACATAGATTCAGCTCTTGGCCATCTGCACACCAAACAATGGAAAACACAGGAACTTTTCAAGTTGGAAACAATAAATTTGATCAACTGTCAGGACCAAACCTGCCTCATCCATTTTTAGCTGATAGACTTTCAAACATTTCATTACTTCTGTGTTTGTCGGCATCTCTGGCGACAGCTTTGAGGATGATGACGAAGGCAAACTTCTTCGGGTTCATTTTAGCATCTCACAGTCCAAAGGGATGGGAAGCAAAGGGTGTTTTCTAATGACATAAGAGAAGTGCTAATATGAGAGGGAGACAGAGAGAAATGTTGCTTTCTAGTGCGCCAACTTCTGCTGGGAATTTCCAGCTTCAACTGGTTGATTTCAAACTTTCTTGTTTGCTTTCTATGCTTTGCTTCATGGTTGGGTTTTTTTTAGCTCCTCTTTTCTGTTTCCATCGGTTTCTGTTCCAGCTGAAGTTTATTCAAGCTTTCTTGACTGTTTTCTAGATTTTCATGGTTGTTTCTAACTTCTGGTTGTTTTCTTACTTCTTCCTCTTTTTCTTACGTTGTATTCCAAATTCTTCCAAATTTTCTGTCATTAGCTTCTCGTCATTTTTCTAACTTCTTGTGGTTGTTTTCTAGCATCAGCTTCATTAGGCTGTTTCTTCTTTCATATAGTTGTTGTTGTATCATTCTTGGTCTTGGTCTTGGTTCTCTTCTCGTTTCTATGGGCTGTGGCTTGTCCTTGAGCTTCTTCTGGTTATTTTCTAGTTTCTTCTGGTTGCTCTTTAGCTTCTTCCATGTAGTGTTATCTTGCCTCTTTAGGTTGTCTAGCTTCATTAAATTGCTATTCAAGCTTCTCCTGGTTGTTTGTTAGAGTTTCCTCATTCCCAAGCTTCGTTTTCTAGCATTTTAAGGTTGTTTTCTAGATTCTTGTCTAGATTCTTGTCTAGATTCTTGTCTAGATTCTTGTCTAGATTCTTGTTGTCTGGCTTCTTCAGATTGTTTTTTTTTTTTGTTTCTTTAGGTTGTTTTCTTGCTTTTCAGGGTTCTTTTGTAGTTTCTTATTACTTTCAGATATTTTCTCATTTGTCTTGGAATATAGCCTCATTTAATAGGATGCTTTACATAAGATAATGGCTGTGCATGTTAACATGCCTGCCAATGTAACATGTAGTCTATGTGTATGTACATGTGTGTGATTCTGCTTCTCACTGTCCTCTGTTCAAACTGCAAACTGTTTTCAAGAGTCTCACAAACACAACTTTTTCACTAAATGCTTCTTCAAACTTTTCTCACTTCACATTTCTTTTTTTTTCCACTTTGTGCTCCCACAGTCTGAACATACGCGTCGTTACTGTGAGACAAGTAACACCTCAACTTCAAACACTGAAGAAAAAAACTGTTGTCCAAGTTGTCGATGACACAGATGTGAACCAGCAGATGCATTTGAACGCTACACCAGAGCAAAACTGTCACTGCAGCAGAGAGAGAGAAAACAATAGCATAATAAAAAATAAAATAAATAACCAATTAGCGGCAGTAGTCTTGTGTTGGACACGTGCGTCTCTCACAGAGAGCAAAACATGGAGTTAAGTTTGGCCCGAGGCAATCTGTTTGGCAATATGTTCCTGTGTTGTTGTTGTTGTTGTTGTTGTTGTTGCCCCCTCCCCCCTCTACATGGCTGTAAATAACGGATTAATCAACCAACCGGCACTCTGCTCTCGCCTTTAGGCCTGCCCATTTTCACACTTTGCTCGGCCCACAATTATCCCTGCACCAGGAATATTTGTTACAGAGCAGGGTGAAATCTGGTCAAACTAATCCTGGATGTCTCTTTATTTAATAACAGAAATGAGCTCAGATGTATGATTACTGGTTTCGTTTTAATTGAGTAAGCCTATCAAATATGAGAAATCTATTAGTCTCATATTATCTATTAAATGTTAAATATGGAAAATTAAAAACAGCTTAGTCGCCCCCCCCCCAATCATGGACAGATTAATCACTGCTGGAAATAATCATTAGTTGTAGCTCTAATATGTTGTAACCTGGTTAAATCCAATTTTAATAAAATCTAAAAAAAATCTTAACAAACGATCAGGAGATCAGAAAAAAGGGGAAGTCAAAATTTCTTGTTTTCATTATATTGTAAATCAATTATCAAATATAGGGGTGAAGCCTTAACCTCTAATTACACGTGCCTTTTGAGACTGTGAGGATGTTTCAGTTGAATAAATTCATATCAATAACTTGATGATATCACATATATCAAAGAAAGCAGTGGGCTCCCATTCAACAGGCTGCACAAAGCTCCTCCCACAGTGATCTTCACAGTGGCCGTGAGTGAGCGCTCTACACAAGTCACAAATCCATGATGATTCACTGAGTCTACAAAAACCTCTTCATTCAATATAATGTAAATCTATTAGATTTATATCTCATCGGAATGATGTGTGATTATACAAATCCTGGCTCATTTTCTGACAGATGAACCACAATAATCTGATAAAAAGGTTCCTGAGCCTCTGTGCAGCAGCATCAGCAGCTGAATCATGTGATGTGAGGAATGTGAAGACAATATGTTTCTGTACACATTTCAGAAATGGAAAATCATAAAACTAAAGTAGCATAGTAGTAGTATAAAAAAAATTAAGTAAGAGAGTAGATTTAAAAAAATGTGAGTGTGGGATAGTACCAGAGAGCCTCCTGGTAAAACTTATGTTCAGACGCGATGCTGGAAAAAGTTCAATACAATGCAACAAACATCAGGTGTCATATGGAGCTATAGCACACACCCTGCATGTCTACTGTACAAAAATAATGCAGTCAAGGGAGAGTGGTCAAAATCTATCCTCCTGAGAAAAACTGCAGCATCAGCTGTTTCAGCAAAAACAATGATGAATTATGAGTGGGGTTCATCAGGGACAGAGGACGACACAGCCACAAAGACTACAGAGGGAGGGGGTGGGATGGGTGGGTCAGTAAAATGATGCACTTTAATTCCCCTCTACAACCATGACCATCATTGTTCCCTAACCAGCAAAACCTTAATGGCAGATTTGGAATTCACTGCCACGCAGCATATTTTGTCCTTTCAGGTACGAGGTGCTGTCTCACCTGATGAAGGTCTACTGTCTGCCACATGGTTACTATATGAAGCAAGCAGCGAGTGGGATTTCTGCTTCCTTCTAAATGAACAGATTTAAGACTCTTATGATATGAGTGTTTTTGATACAAAGATAACATAGATGACAGAAGAGAACTGGATTATACTGTTTCTATGAGGTGATTCTTAATTTCTTAATGACATTATTTGAAATTAATCCTTCCTGATACTCTATGAATTGTTAAATGTCAAGAAGCGAACTATGAATCACCACCTTTCTAAATCTACTAGATTTGTGGTGCAGCTTCACTTTTAATTCCTTCTGAAAAATCAGGTATTTTTCAATTCAAACGTGTCCAAACTGAAAAGGATGTGCTGGATACCTGCTGTATTTGTGTGCAGGAGATGCAGCTTGTTGGCAGCCGGCCTGTCTGCCGCTTGTGTTTAAGCTTCACGAGTTAAACTGTGATGACACTTTGACAGGTTTCCTGTTATAATAAGACTCCAAACCAGGTTTCTTCCCTCACCGTTTCCTGTCACAGCCATGTCAGTCTATTATGAGGGGGGGTTTTTTGTTTGTTTTTAGGGAAAAGATGCTAAAAGTGTTTGTGTGTGCGTGTGTGTGTGTTGGTTTGCATCTGTGTGTGTGACAGACAGAGCCAGATGAGCAGGCAGATGTTTCCTCTGTCTCTACTCCGACTGTCTGAGAAAGACTGACAACAGCTGGACCAATGCCAGGCACATGCACACACACACACACACACACACACACACACACACACACACGTGCACACACACACACACACACACACACACACACACACATGCACACACACACACACACACACACACACACACACACACACACACACAGACAAAGACACAGCACAGTGCCACTGTTCTACCTCGACAAAATTGCACCAAAAGATTCCTTTTGGCATTTAATCTTTCTTTCTCGGTTATTTCTCATCTATTATCAGTTATTATTAATTGATCTTCATGTTATTGAACCACTGGTTTAGATGTTGAAAACCCCTCTTGTTAAAATAAAATGAAGCATGATTCTGTCATTTGCATGGCCCATTTAAGATAAGATAAGATAAGATAAGATAAGATAAGATAAAATAAGCCTTTGTTCATCCCACAGTGGGATAATTTACAATTTGTTATTCAAATAAATATTATCATTATTTAAAGTTTTTTTTCTGTGTTCTTGTATAGTGGCAGCTGAAGGGGCCAAATGCATGGTGGTATACTCTACATATGTCAAAGATATTTTAGATTTCAGACTTTCCTCTTCGGCTCTGATTGGCCATGATTCAATCAGACATGATTTTCACTTCCAGATTAAAGAATGATTTGTGGCAACTACTTATCATTTATTTATGGACTCCACAAAACAGCCACTTGCAGTCATGTTGGAGTGAAAGCATGGAACCACTGTCCTCAAAAGTATTGCTTTCTGACTGTATATGTAAAGTATGTAACATAAAACTAGAGTCAAGCCAGCACCACCAGCCATAGTGAGACTGTTCAAGATGTGGAAAATGTAAAACATCGACATCATTATCTCAATTCAGAAAGAAGTCAAACAACTCAGTGAACCTGTCAGACCTGTGGGAGAAAAATGCGACACCTCAGAGCGACACATGATACACTCAGAACTGGACTTCCTGAGGGGAAAGAATGTCTGAACCCCACGACTCCTGTGAAGAGCAGGAACTGACTCAGAGCTTCAAAGCCTCAGACCAACAAATGGCCAACGTCTCTCCTTGTTGGATGTAATCACTACCATGACTGTGAGAAAAAAAAATGTCACGCCTTGCCAGAGAAATAAATCATACATGTCCTGTGTATGGGACAGACCTTCGATCATTGTCCACTAAATGAGCTGCATCTGATGAGGATGAGGACAACATTCAAAGGATCACATGTTTTCTTGCAATGAGAAATGCAAAGGTCTTGTCTTCATCAGGTAAATACAGCTTTAGACTCTTTTAGGCAGAGTGGGATTATCTCCTGAATAATCACATGGTTTGTTGTATTTTTGTCCACTGAACCCATCTGAACCCATCTGAACCCTCCAGAATGACAGGTAGGTTCAGGTGTGCTGTTAGTTTGGTTTGTTAAGCCGCTCACAAAGAGATCTAATGCACAGAGTTAGACAGTGTTTTCAGAGGTTTGCAGAGAATGAGAGAGCAGAATAAACAGAGGAGAGAGGAGCTCAGAGCTGGACTGTACCATGTTGTTGTCTTGTTCTGTCTCGTTCTTTCCCTGCATGCTGCCGTCGCTCTCCGGGCTGCTGAGCGTTTCTTCTCTGTCTGACCTGAAGGACAAGTGTGTTGGAAGAATTCATACCTTTAGATATGAGACTCTGTTTCGTCTTAAACAACTGGCCAATCTTGACTGAAAAAACATTTCAATGCGTCAAAAAAAAAAAAAAAACTAAACTCAACCAGATACTCGAATAATGTCAAGTGAAATCAGAGTGAAACTAATGAGCTGGAGTCAGTTATTTCCTGAACAGGATGTGGAGGTGGAGGTGGGCACCTGTGGGGCTGTTGCAGTATTTTCTGTGTGAAGCAGGTCAGTCTCTGCGTCTCTTCCTGGTACCTCCGCAGGTCTTGGGTCAGCAGGTTACGGAGCGCGCTCAGTGCCTCCTCTTGGAACACCAGTCTCTCGGATTGGAGCGAGCGCTCAGTGATGGAGGCCTGAAGCTCGCGACAAGCACACAGCTGAAGCTGGGCAGAAAAATAATGACACCAGTTTTACTAACAGCCTCAACAGAAGCTGCTTTGAGGGATCTCACTGGTTTGGTCAAAAATGTCTTGCTGTCATGTTGTGATTCCTCCACAGGGATCAACACAGATTACTGTTATTTTTTCATGTGTCTTGTCAGCTCTCGTCCTGCCAGCATGCATGTTAACACTTGAACTTAGGATCAGTACGTGACTGTTTCTCTTCTCCTTTATCAGCAAATAACTTCTATGAGATACCTTTTAAAAGCAGTGGGAAATACTTAGAGTTAAAATTATTTTATCACACATACAAAATTAGATTTCAAATTCAAATTTTGCACTTGGTCATGTGACTCACAGGCTGGATGGAAAAATAAAGTCTGTATAAGTATAAAATATAAAGTCATACTGAAGAAATCAGTAAAAAAAAAAGTATCAGAATTCATATTTTGTACTTTTGAAAAGCGCCTTATAAAAGCCACCAGTAGTCTCTCAATAAACCGATAAAGTTGTAATATTGATCACATTGATTAAATATCATCACACTGCAGTGTATCTCTGGACAATTTGCCTGAGGTTAATACACCTCATGTATTTACAACATGACGACATTTTCTGTTTCTGTTTTTCAGCCACTGTCACAATGTGTGTCATCAGTTTCCTGCTGCAGTCACTCACAGTGGACGCCTGAAGGCTGGAACTTCTCCTCAGCTCCTGTTCAGTGAGTTTCTTCTTCTCCTGAAGATTAAACAGCTCAGTGGTCAGCAGCTGCTGACGGCCTTCAATCTGCAGGAGTCTGACAAACACAAATGCAGAAACATTTAAAAACTCCCACCTGAGCGCTTCAATGACAATTGGCACAGTGTCAGGTTTGACAGCTCAAATCTACTATAAAAATGTACACTGATACATGAGGCTGAGCAATATGGCTTTTTTTAGTTGTGGTCTTTGGATTTGAACCAATAACCCTCTGGTGTCACTGGGTCCCTCAAAATACTCCACTGTCCATCCCAGCAGTCTGGAGCAGCCACGTTCCCACGTCGTCCCTGACTGACCTGCAGGCTCCTGTAACACTCCTTAACATGAAACTGCTCTTCCCTTTAACAACCATGTTTTCATAGATACACACAGAGCCGAACAGCTGATGCAGAGTTAGAGATTAATGCTCTGTGTCGACAGCAGCAACCACAGCCAAATATTCAAAAAGGTCATGCGACGACTGTGAACAGCAGGACGCACTTCTATTCATATTCTACTAGTCACTACTCTTATCTACTGTGCAGTGTTACTTATTGTAAAACTACAGTATGAAAGTATAAAGTAATAGAAATAGCAGCTTGAGTAATATAAGCAGCAACAGTACAAGTACTGACTAGTACATAGTAGTAGTAGTGGTCGTTGCAGTTGTGATAGCTTCTGCACTTCTACAGCAGCAGCAGTGGTACCAGTTCTTGTACAACAGGAGAAGTACTACTTGCAGTAGTAGCACTAATTAAAGTGCACATGTTAGTCTGTGTAGCAGACTAATATTACTAACAGTAACTAATATTACTAGCAGTAGTACCAATAATATTACAAATTCATAGGGGCAGTAGTATTTGCAGTATTGGTAAAAATGATCGAAGTTCAAATACTACTATTAGACACAGCAGAGTAGTATTTGTAGGGGTGGGTGAAATGGCCCTAAATTAACATCACAATATTTCTAGGTATTTCTATGATACTGATATTCTTCACAATATTACAAAATACAAAGTACAATTTGCCAACTTTTTGGAACCAACTAACGGTCAATGCGACAAAATATCGGAAAACCACAAATATCATCAAACCAATACCATTGTGAAGAGCAGCATACAGTCTAAACCACCACAACTAGTACTACTCTTACTGTTTGACCACAGCTTGGGGGCATGCCATAGTACTTATACATTGAGTAGCAGTATTACTAGTTCTAAGAAAATAGTCATTTGAACAATTGTGTAGTAGTAATAGTAAAATGCAGCAGTAACAGCAATAGTTCTAGTAATATAATAAAATAGTAGTCAGTGTAGCAGGAGAAGTAGAAGCAACAACAGTAACAATAATAACAGTATTTATTCATAAAGATTCTACCTGTCTACATATGAACTCATGACAGAGCCAGAAATGAAGGCCCAGTGTAACGGACCATCTGTCCACTGGGAGGCACTAACCCTCTGTATCAGAGTGTTGGAACAGCAGGTGATGAGAGGCAGAGAAGTGTTTTGTTTGTGAGGAAGAAGAGGAGGCTCATCTGAGGGAAGCCTTTGATGAACTAACTGAATGAGTGAAATCCACGTGTCGAGAAAGACCAATTAGTGGAAATGACACAAACAACGACACAAAGGCTCTCTGGGAAATATTAATATTCTGTTAATGAGGTTTTCAAGGAGGCCGACTGACTTCACTGTGTGTGTTCTGAGGGGGACAAAAATCTGAGGTAAACCTAAAGGCGCTGATGTTTTCTGATTTACATTCACTCTGTCACAAAGAAGAAGTGAAACACAGATCAAAACACATTGAATATTACAGCTTTTGAATGTTGAAGGCTTTTGTATGAAGTTATTTATGGAAAAGAAATTTCTATTCAAACCCATACATAGGTCAATATTTATATATAATATCAAATTTTTTTTGTAAGAGACAAATCTAGGATGATTTTTTTTAATCATCATCATAATATTATAATATGGCTAAAAAGGCTGCCGCTCAGTTACACATGACTCACACTGATTCTTACTGAAATAAGCCGTTCTCACTGTTCTCACTGAAGTTTTAGGAAACAGTTCACCTTAGAAAAAGTACACAAGCATAAATATTTGAATGGAAATTCAAAGCTCTACTCAAGTGGATTTTGTTTTTCACGACAGGACTTTGTTCATTAAGGGAAGAAACTGAAGTTGTCTATGAGCAGCAGCAGGAGCCGATGAACAGAAAGCAGTATCATTCCTTTTCATTTTACTGCAATTTAGTTTGCAATTTTTCTTTTTCTTTTTTTTTTTTGGTTTACATGGTATACATTTTTTTATATTAACTATAAACTAAGATTTTTTTTTAATTACAACATCAGTATGGATAATTTCTACAATTTGCATCCCAGAATATTGAAATTGCATAACATATAAAAATGTTTTATGTCTCAAGACCAAATTCTTTATATGTATCAAATGAAAACACTTTTATTTTATTGTAGATCCATAAGATAAACTCATCTCATCATGTTGAGATTTTGCTGAAATCCACCTTCATTGCACTTGTCCATGTGTTGTTCAAAATGAAAGTTACAGTTGCCTAAAGCATTTTAACAAATACTTGTTTTATGGGGGAGGGGGGGGAATAATAATAAGAAAAAGAATAATAAAAGAATAGGACTAGTACAAATGTTGCCAATGTCCTTGGGGAAAATCCTCAGTAAAATGTCATTTTTGGCTTTCGTGCACTTTGGGCCTGTTCAGTCTGTTTTCCATTACCCATAAAACACTAGTGATGCAATGCCTGACACGTCAGATCTGAGGGTTCCAGGTTCCAGTCGCAGCTAGCCTGGACAAAAGATGGAAATCATTTGCTTATTCATTCCAATGTCCCTTCTGTAAAGCAATAAAAAAACAAACTGTGAAGCAGAAAGAGTCAGAGAGAGACGTCATTGTTTGTTGTGAATTTCCCCATTGTGAAACGAATAAAGGCTTATCTTATCTCCTCTTTAACATTTGAGATACTTTCAGATTCATTTTGACTTCATTTTTCAAAACTTGTTTTTTCCCCAAGCTTCTGTACATTTTTTAAAAATGGCTTGTCGTTTTTCTTTGTGATTTTTCATTTCAATTTCAGAATTCCCCTGAGTGTGTGTAGCACTATGTTCAGCTGGCCTGTTCCTGCTCGCGTGAGGAAACTCTCCCACCATCTTAATGTCAGCGCGGGAATCTACTGGAGACGTTTCTGCTACTGCACCAGTTCAATGTTTAGGAGAAATGAACATCTTGAGAGGAATCTCGAGATTTCAAGACTTTGAAGATCCATGCAAATGAGCGACTTTGTCACCTGTCAATCAAAATGATCGTAACCAATCAAATGTCTTCATTAAAACACCACGCGTGTGACGAGCACCGAAGAACATCATCCATCGGTGTGAAAAGACAGTAATTACCAATGAGTGTGTGTGTGTGTTGTTGACAATTTGAAAATTGCACAAACACACACACACACACACACACACACACACACACACACACACACACACACAGACTCTGCCAGCTGTCAGTGTGTTCTGATTAGGTGCTTACGTACAGAAAAGCGTGAATAGGGCTCCATAATTGCTTGAATGTATGTGACAAACACATTTCACTCCATAATTGCAGGTGAAAAATGTGTGGGTGTTATTTATTTTTTTTACATTCATGTATCTCACCATTTGCAGCCCGTCACATATGTAATCCTTAGTGCGTCGAGGCTACACGGGATGTATGCACCATGTGTTTATTTATAGCAGAAAAACAATCCATTCTGATGAATAAAATCCACTTCACAAAGCGTTTCTATCATAGACAGAGGTGATGCTATCGACCTGTATGTAAATGAATACCAATGTTAATGACTCTCCTTCTACTTCCCACTGTTTGTGTTACAATAGTCTATGTGTATAATTGCAATTACAAACTAGAGAAGCACTGGGAGAGCGCAGACCTCCACCAAGCAGCACAGTCCCCCCCCCCCAGCTTATTGTGACTTGCACCCCAAAATATTAGTCCTACCTTTGATGTATCTATTTCAATGGATTCCTGGACCATAAAAACAGACCCTTAGCAACTGGAATCACATTGATATCATTTTTAGTTTAATAGTTATACTCGAAAATAAACATTTCCATAATGGTGGTTTTCCGGATCACCTCCAAAATTTAATCATTTGTTCCTTGTCCCAGAAAGGACATTTCCTTTCCAAAATTTCATCAAAATCTGTCCATAACTTTTTGAGTTATGTTGCAAACAAACAGACAAACAAACAGACAAACAAACAGACAAACAAACAGACAAACCAACGCCGGTAAAAAACATAAGCTCCTTGGCAGAAGTAATAAAACTGTGTAAAAAAAAAAGTGTAAAAAGAAGTTACAGTTTCACTACTGAAATGATTCTGAAAATGATTTATGAAAATGGTAAAATAACAGCTGAGGGGAGAGGGAGGGACTTGAATCAAGAAAAAGTGAAAGGAGGAAAAAAGGATGAGAGGAACGCAAAAATGTTTTGACAGCGTGAGGAGGGGGAGAGACAGATACTGATGAGGAATGGCATGAGGAAAAAAATGTTTAGCTTTGTTCTTTTACACAACCCTGCTGTGTTTGAAACGGAAAGGAAGACACAAAGAGAGGAAAAGAACGTGAAAGAGGGGGAATAAAGAAGATGAAAGAAAAACAAATAAAATAAAACAAACTAACCAGAGGAACTGGAAGAAATAATAAAAACAGGGCTAAAAATTGATTAATTTAAGAAAAAAATGAAAATGTTATGAATTTAATGGA
This sequence comes from Centropyge bicolor, assembly GCA_037975185.1. Taxonomy (NCBI): domain Eukaryota; kingdom Metazoa; phylum Chordata; class Actinopteri; family Pomacanthidae; genus Centropyge; species Centropyge bicolor. The sequence goes on along the minus strand of JBBMOC010000095.1, from coordinate 574,686 downwards.
GGGAAAAAATGAGCATACGTAAACAAAGAGATAACAAAATGAAGATAAGAACAGTAGAGAGAAAAGAGACGATCCAGATTTAGCAGCTTATACTTAGGAAGCCATAACACTATTCTGACAAAGTCCACTTAGCGGCTTCTTCCTGAAGCTTTAATCACATTTCACAGTTTTCATTAGCGGATGGACTTTGTGCCCAGGGGCCTGTGCTTGGTTGTTATGTATACATATGATCGTCCACTGTGACCTCTGACCTTTGTGGTGTTGGAAATGAAGTCTTTTCTTTCTCTGAGGCGTCTGAGCTTTTCTACCTTGTTCATCGATTTCATGGTCGATATGAGAAGATTTTGAAATGAAGAGGAGTGAACAGACCCGTCAGAGACGAAGAAGAAGAAGAAGACAAGGAGCAGGCTGACAGAGTTCAGCTGGGCATTCTCCAAACTGCCAGTCTGCCTGTTCGTCCTGGCAACAAGCTGAACGCTGCTTGTGTAACCGGAGTAAAGACTGTTTCTGGCTATCTATGGGAAAATACCACCAAACAACACATTTAATCCGGCAAAATCAGACTCTATGTATTCCTCTACTATGAGTCTGTGTTGGTATGTGCTGCTCTGTGTATGTGTGTGTGTGTGTGTGTGTGTGTGTGAGCTGTCAGTCCATCATGCACTGCTGCAGATAATAAAGAACGTCCTGCTGTTTTTAAATGGAGCAGGTCAGGGCTTCGGGTTTGGTTTGAGATGTTTAAGGGAGAATATCAGCATGTTGTAAACAATTATTAAAATATAAATATGAAAAGAATTTGGTTTAGTTTTGTTTTTGTATTCTGCATGTTGCTTATCAAAATGGTCAGTTCACCCCATCTGGTTCTGCTATTATTAGCTGTTTTTTTTTTATAGTCTTCTGTTATTGTAAATTGACTATCTCTGGACTTTGGACTGTTGGTCGGACAAACCAAGTAAACTGAAGATACATCTTTGCAAATTTTATACAATTTTCTGACATTTTATCAGCTTAATTATAATGCAATTAATCAATACAATCAACAATCTTTAACCCCAGGAATATCTTTCCAGAAGCAGTGTCCTTGTTTCTCAGAATAACCAGCAGAACTACACTAGAAAGTAGTTCTGGTGTTCTTCAATAAGTAAGAGGTGTATGGGAGTGAAATATGAAAATATGACAGATTTCTCAACACATGGGTGAATAAATATATAAACAAATTAATATTCAAATTTGGTGTAATCTGTGCAATCACATTTACAGAATTCTTTATTCTCTGTTCTCTATAAAACCAAAGCTACTAGAGGTAACATGTTCTATCATTTGGGTGGATTCACCTTTTAAGATGCCTCTTCCCTAACCTATATTTGTAAACTTGAAACATTTTAGCAAACAAAAAATTCTTATATGTAAGAATACTTTATTCTTGGGTGTTTCCCATTTCACAGGCTGGATGGTCAGAGTCAGGCTGAAAGCTTGTCTGTTTTTGGGCCACCCAGCTGCTCTGGATGCTTCCAGTAATGAAAACTCAATGTGTATTTATAAAATAGTTTCTGAGAAAGCAGGAAGATAAACATGAAAAGAATGTCAGTCAGAAAGACACAAGGAGTTCAAATGCATAGTTTGTTATTTCTGTATATTGACAGTTTGTCAGTTTACGCTGCTCAGTTACAAATGAAACAGAGCTTAAATAAAGTTTTAGTGAACTGAATGAGAAAACACATCTCCTTCCAATTTCTGTAATTGTATCTGTTCCTGACAGATTCATGTCTTACTGGAGCCGGAGAAGAAATGTCAACAGAGCAGGGGTGAAGCCTGGTTGAAGCTCAGGTAGGATGAGCAAACAGCAAACACAGCAGGTGAGTGATGAGACAGCTGTCAATCACGGCTAACAAGTCCCAAAATATCTCCTGGAGTAAATAATTAATAAAATCCTCATGGAGCAATGATTTTTAAAATTAAATTGGAAATCTAATTGCTTATGGGAAAATGTGTGGACACAGTTTTATTTGATTTCTTGGGAAGCAATATTTGTAAAATGAAGAGTGTTAAAAAAGAAAGTAAACACACTGAGTGTTCACATTCTGATGCAGTGTGTAGTATCCAGGTAATGTTCACATAACGCTCTTCATCCCACACTCTGCCGCTCCTGGTGTCAGAGAAGTTTGGTACCAAAGACCATTAAGAGTGCTTTAGCTTCAGCACAGAGCCATGAAGGCTCCTGCTCGGTCGGGATTATGTTCTCACTCTAACAAACAGCAGCACAGTTCCCTGAACAGAGGACGGACTATGTTGTGTTAGAAGAGTTTCATTATCAGCTCGATGAAGAAACCGAACTAAGGCCGAGTTTTGAAGAACTGTTCTAGAAGTTCTTGGCGTGAAAGCCGCTTGATTCCTGCAGCTTGTTCACGTCCACGGAGGAAACAAAACCACTGCTTTATCTCTGCTCCAGAGAGGCAGCTCTGTCCTGTTTCCCTGCACAAACCCAGCCTGCGTCGGTGCTGACATTAGCACATAAGCCTCCCTTAAAGCCGAGGAAAAGCCCTGCAAAATGAAAGAAGGGTGACGTCTTCTTCCAGTAAGCAGATATGAGAAGTGGGCGGGGCAACGTGATGGAGACATTTAACCGTTTCCAACTAAAAACTGTGAAGAAAAGAAAGCAAGCTCCTGTTATTAAGCCTTTGATCCGAGTGGTGACGGGGGCCAGTCGCTGCTGGTGATGAGAACCAACGTTAGTGAGGACTGAGATTTCCTGGAACATGGTCAGAATCATGTGTGTGTGTGTGTGTGTGTGCGGGTGGGTGTGTGTCTACTGGCACACCTTGGATCCTGAGATGTGTTGAAGCTTGTCTTGTCTGACAGAAGTGAGAGCAGTTGAAGTGTTGTTCTGCCAAACGGCTCGTCATGGCAGGAGTACAGGGAGTGTGAGCGAGCGGGGTGAGGCGGCAGCCACCTACCACCATCTGAACGTTTACTGTCAACACAGCAAAAGGGGTAACAGAATCTGAGAATCCCACAGGAACTCTCACGTTCTCGCAGCTTATCGAAGAAATGTTTAGAACTTTCAGTGTGGAACTTTTCAGACACTTCCACTGTTTCACCAGCCGGCCTGATGTCCACAGTCCAGAACTGCAGACGGAAAAAAAAAAGATGGCCGTAGCATCTGTGATGGCTTGTTTTTAATATTGGGTTCGGGTCGATGTTGCTCATGGTGACGGTCAGCAGAGATGAAGTGAAGCACTGACGTGATGAAGCAGAGCAGAGCTTCTCATTACATGAATTTCAAAGTGAGGCAGAGGTGAACAGTGAAGGCCAGGGTCTGGGTGAAACCAGCTTGTTCGTCAGAGGTGTGTGTGAACATGTCTGGAGGTGAAAATGTCTCTACCTGTTCTGAATGGGAAGAAGTGTGGCCTGCTGATACAGTGAGACCATGGTGTTTGAACAGGGAGAACAACAGTGTTTCACCCGCTGTTTGACAAGCTAGTGTATCGTATCGCTGTGTACTTGAACTGAAGCACACTGACGTCCTGAGTGTAAAACCAGAAGTGTTGGAAATGACTTTCATATTCATTCATGTTAGCAAACATTACCAAAGGCTCACTCCACACCAACCCCACTCCAGTGTCATAAACTAGGTTCAGACCATTTCTGCAGCCACAGTCACAGTCAAAATATATTTTTTTTAATCTTACATCTAATAAATGAGTATGGCTCAGAAAACAAAGACTGACATCACGTCTATAAACTCAGACTGTGCAGAGAGCTGCAGTGCTGAACAGCTTCACTTTGCTTTGTGTAAACAGAGATAAAGTCGCCTGTAATTAGGTGGAGTGAGGACTTTCCCCTTCACTTCTGTATGGGTGCACAGAGGACAGAGAGGGCAGCATCACCTCAAGGCTGGGAGTGAGAGTGAGTATGTATCTGGACACAACAGCAGTAAAACTACACGAGGATCCATTTGTTACATATATGAAACAAGTTCGGCATGACGGCGTGTCTGTCACTACAAGATTTATTATCATTGTAATGATCCAATTTCAGAAACCTTCCCAACCATCTGTTTAAATCTGCACAAGCCTGAAAGAAGGCTGATGTATGAGCATGATCTGTAGTTACAGTCTTTACAGGGAAGTTAAACAGATCCACTCGGAGAAGGAGACAGATTTTACATTTGGGGGAAAATGATGACTGGTATCAGATCAAATAAGGAAATCAAGAAATAAAATAAAGAGATACTGATAAGAGACTTGAACGTGGACTATCATTCTTGTACATGTGACAAAATAATGAAAAGCTAAAGGTTCAATTTGGTTTACAGGAGCACACAGACATAGACACAAGACAGCATACCTGACAGCATGAGAGAACAATTCACTTTTCATTTCTGTCTTTCTCTGACTCTCACTGAGCCATGCACACACACACACACACACACACACACACACACACACACACACACACAGACACACAGACACACACACACACACGCACACACGCACACACACGCACACACACACACACGCACACACACACACACACACACACGCACACACGCACACACACACACACACGCACACACAGACACACACACACAGAGAGAGAGAGAGAGAGAGAGAGAGAGAGAGAGAGAGAGAGAGACATACAGACAACTAGACAGGTTTGTACATACCTGTGAGGACCAACATTGTCATACTGCATTCCCCAGTCGCTTATCACAACTTTAACCATCACCACTAAAGGCCTAACCCTAGCCTTATTCTAATGTAAACGTTAAATCCCTAAAGTAAAAAACTCAAATTGGCTCTTACAAAAAGAGATGTACAAGCGCACACACATATAGACACACAGGCAGACAGACAGGATCCTGTTGTTTTCTCCAGCAGAGCAGAACCTGCTGCGGTTATGAGATACAGTGAAACTCCCACATTCGTGTTTCAGCTCTGTGACAAAACCCCACAACCCGACACAGAGCTGCCGCCTACTCACATGTTCCAACACTACATGACATGGTCCTGGTTTATAAGGAGTCCAGTTTCAGAAATAGGAAGTAAGGATTTTTGCCAATATGCAACACACACACACACACACACACACACACACACACACACACACACACATATATATATATATGAGATATATATAGGAGGATAACTGACGTACTGCAGCAATGTACAGTAAGCGAAAAATGTGATTTTTGAACATTGAAGCGTGTTCACCTATTCTAGCAGAGAGCCAAAATAAAAGCATGAACCTGAAATTGAGCATAATATGGCCTCTTTGATTATTGATCAAGAATAATTATAGAGTCATAAGCTGATTCTTAAGACACAAAACTATTGGCTGAACAGCTTCTTTAGTAAACAGCCATGTCCGGAGTAGTAATAAGATTACTAACTTTACTAACGTTTCACATTTTACAAAAAAGAGTCTTAGTAAGCAAAGAAACTTTTTCAATCACAGCACCTCAGGTTCATCCCTCAGTAAACATCCACCCTGCTGAAATGTTCCTGAGCGACACACTGAACATAGAAAGGAAGGCTTTCTGTGCCCTCTCATATACAGTAAGTTTCTTGTACTGAGCACTCATCGTGTCACTGACTCACTGTGTGTGTATGTGGCTGAGCTCCTGCTCTGTCTGCCTCTGCAGCTGCAGGAGGTGAAAGGTCAGCTCCTGGCTCAGAACAGCAAACCTCCACAGTCCTCCTCTCCCTGAGCTCTCCCCGCACACCGAGCCCTGAGCACAAGAGGAGACAGAGGAGTCATTGAAGCTTTGGAACACACCCTCTGGCAGCCATGTTGGAGGGCCACAAAATAATGGCTCACTGGGAAGCAAATATTGCATCACTGATCTAAGATTGGACGGCGACATGATTTCAGACTGTTAATAGCTAGTCATAGTAAGTGCACTGTGGGGGGAGAGCCAGAGCCATGAAATGTTCTACAGACATTCACAGTCTCCTTGTGATGATGAATCCTAATGACTTTGTATATCACCTGACTTTTCCTCTAGCATCAACATCAGGATGACACTTGCTGTTTTGAATGAAATACATGAACTACTGTTGGATGTATTGCCATGACATTTGCTCCACACATTCATGCCCTCATACAGATGAATGGTCATTTTTCATCTAGCGCCATCATCAGGTCAAATTTTTCATTTGTCCAGCACTCGGTTTATGACCAAACACCTGCGAAACTAACGACATCCTCATCACCCTCAGCAAACATTAGCATGCTAATACATGCTAAAATCCTGAACATCAGCACAGTAGCATGAGCGTGTTGAGATACTGGCATTAGCATTTACCTCATACACTCTTACACAGCCACGAGCACAGTCCTGCTGAAGTGTAATGAACACTGGATTATCACTGTGTTAGCTGCACATCTACTAATCTAAAGGGCCCCATTCACCACTCTACACTCAACAGGCTGCACAGGGGGAGAATAAGTCAAGAGTCTTGTATTGGCCAAATTCCGGGAACTTATCTACTAAAGTTATTGCACGCTGGCCTAGTTCATTGCTGGGAAATAAGACAGAGTCACATCCTTAGGCTAGACTCAAAGTTGCAGCTCTGTCTCTGAATGACACACCCAGATAAAGAATCCTCCCTTTGTCTCCAGGGTGAAAGGGAAGGCCCTTACATCCTGGATCACAGAGAGAAAACGCTTTGAGCTGTCAATAAAAAGACAAAACAAATGCATCGCATAATTTAGTCCGGAGAGTATATTATATGAGAATGTACCCATATAAGACTTGAGCTCCAGTCGTCTGCTGCCCTGTCAGACGTGGCAACATGAAGAGTAAAAAGAGAGTGATGAATCATCGGCTGGAGGAGGAGACTGGGGTAGACAGACTGATCAGACAGACAGGTAGATTCACGAATAGACAGACGAGAGGGGGGACAGAGACATGCAGACAAGAGGAGAAAGCAGAAGGGACACTCGAGGACATGATGAGTGAAGCTGAAGTAGGTGACATCTAACTGGGTTGTGAGTCTGAACTGGTCGAGGTGACGAGTCTTTCAGTGAGCGGCTGTGGGCTGAAAGACAACAGACCGGCTGAGTCATTCTGGCACAACATGACGATCACCCTCATCCTCCCCTTCGTCTGCCTGCCTGTCTGTCTGTCTGTCTGTCTGTCTGTCTGTCCGTGTCCATGTGACTCAGTCTGAGAAACAAACTGGCACTACGTTCACAGAGGGGCCAAATCCGATTTTCAAATCTGACCTTTAGTCCTCGCTGTCCACAGTTAGACTGACAAGTGGCTGATTAATATTTGTGTTTTATAATTATTCACTATAAGAAACTAATAATTTTAGTACTTAAAAGTCAATATCAAAAAAGACTCAAAAATCATCTATCATTTGTCCACTCATGAACAAATAAGAGAATGTCCACAGGGTTCAAAACATATCACTGGCATTTCTGTACTTTTCTGTAATTTCTTTCATTTATCAATGGACATACTGATATATACTGACATACTGTACACCAATAATTATATAGCTGCAGGGAGCGAATATCAGCCAATACATATCGGCTGGGCTCAAGCAGTAATACTTCCATATAAATGTTAAATATTAGAAAAATTAGTTCAGGAATATTTTACACTCTCAGGACCATCCTGTTGGTGGATGGTGGCGGTGGCCACTAGCCTAGGTAGTTAGCTAACCAGGAAGTTATTATATGTTGTCTCTAAGGTAACCTTCTCTCTACAAGTGCTCTCTGCTACATCTTACTGCCAAAAAGCTCCATGAACCAAATGGCTAGTTTTAAGGTCACAGCAATATCAAGCCTGGGGACATGTACTGCTCGAGAAGACAGATTTTAGGCGACAAGGTTTTTGGCACCATAAGATATTTGTGTAAGCTTGAATTTTATGGCCCAGAAAATGGCAGATCATTTAAATGTTCCAGTTTGACCATTTAGACCAGAAATACTGTTGGGGATGTGAAAAAAGCTGATATCTTGCAGATATGCATTAATCATGGAGCTGTTACTCCACCAGGATGATGGTGGTATCTTATTGGCTTGTTGCAGCTATATAACAAGTGTCATTAAAAGCCACTCACTGGCATTTCAAACATTTTATTTGATTCCTTTGAAAACAAACGAACAAACAAAATTTTCATGAAAAATATGTATTTGTAATTAAGGTCTCTGAAACATGTGGCTCATTGAACAGAGATGAGGAAGACACTGGATTTGAGCTGTCTCTCTGAACATGGAGCAGTATGAGGGAAAGGAAAGGGACAACGAGAGAGAGACAGATGACAACAGACCAGGACAGATTCCCACGGACAAAAGTGGAGAGAAAATCAAGAGAGCGCCAAAAAAAACAAATCCCTACATCGACTGTTAGGAGGAATGCAGTTGAAGCAGCATTGAGCAATGAGCCCTGTGGCCTGTAGCAAAGCTTCACGGCTCATAAACATCAGGTAAAAAAGAACCGAGTTTCAACGTCAGCAGAGACAGAATGACACTTGGTGTCTCAGCTCCACTGTTGATAATCATCTAACTGTTTTTACTGGAGGCGTCATGTTTCAGATTCCAGTAAAGCTGTGCTCAAACACATCCTGTCCCCCCTCAGTTGAATTTGAAGAGATTATATTCATTAAAGAGTTAAGTTTTGTACAGTGAATTAAAATCTGTCCAACTAAAGAATGTTGGTCAAATTCACCATTAAATAGGAATATATGCAAGTTATTCACATTACCATACATTAGTTTGTTATTCTTGACTAGTTTACTAATATAAAACCATGAAAAATGTCTTATAATACACAGTGGTAACTTGATTTTTCCTGTTGTAATTGGTTGACAAAGTACAAAGGTTTGAAGTTCATAATAATAATGATAAATTTTCATGTCATTTACCTGTTGCTCCTCAGTGATGGGGGACTGTAGGATCTGAACTTTGGCTTCTATCAGCTGCCGTAGTTTGTCCACTGAAGCGGGGAAGTCCTCTCTGTTTCTCTGGAATTCTGGAGACTTTTATGGAAAGAGAAAACAGACAGGCTGTTTTTATCATTTTGTCAAATTTCATCACAGTAACCCTCATACAGGAAATCTCCCTTATGTTTCGCAACCAGCAGCTTTGGCAGCAGCCAAGCACCACTGGGAGTCTGATCCTGCTTCTGTGGTGACAACATCTTTTCAAACATCTCTAAATATGGACGTTGCTGGATGTGTTTCATCTGATCGACAATCTGCAAATTCTAGATCTAGATGCCAACATTACCTAGAAATAAGGCTTCATAATAACAATAACACCCAAGTGGCAAAAAATAACAATTTTCATTGGTGTGAAATGGAGAGAAAAAAGAGGAGTGATGGCTGAACTATAGAGAATCCTGCCCTTCAGACTGAATGATGAGAGGAGATGCCCAAGATAGCAGCACACAACTGTTTGCCATTGTGAATTTCCCCACTGTGGGACGAATAAAGGCTTATTTTATCTTATCTTGAGATATAAAATACATCAGTGGACTGATGCCTGTGGTTTAGTCAGAATCAGACTAAGAAATCTGACTGAACTTAAGAAAGTCTGGAAAGTTTGACATGCTAAAAAAAGCTTTCCCACAGTTTACAGGTGTGCCTCAGGTCATTTGAGATTTTGGGCCAAATAAATAAAATTGACTTCAAGGGAAACTGGTCCAATACTGAGCAAGCAGTCTTTCAAACTAAACACCCTGATTCTATGATAACCAAATTACCAGATGACCATGTAAACCCCTAAAAACAAGTGAACTCGATTATAAAAATATTTTCTGATTAATTTTCTTTTTTTTCTTTTTCCCCTATTTTCCCCCTTTTCTGATTAATTTTCATTTAACTAATCGATTACTCCACTAATGATTTCAGGACTAATGGTAATATAAATAAACAACATTAAAAATTTGAATTGGGCAAAAAGTGTGCTGTATGAATAATGATTATATGTTATATGTTTTATCTTCTGCTCTTATTTATTGAGATTAACAGCGATTGTTAAAAATCCAACCTTCACAGTTAAACCTAGCTGGAAAAGAATTAGCAGGCAGTGCAGTTTACTAGGTGACATGTTCCTAAGAGGGATTGTGTCGTTCCAGTTCCACCTATCAGCCTGTCAGGTGAGTGACAGGAAGCAGGAGGTCATGTCAAAACATTATGTTCCACTAAAGTCGACTGTGATGGATCATCTCGCTCTGCGGCATTGTTCAAATCTGAATCAGAACGAGTGACAGCAAATGAGGTTGAAACGCAAAGTTGGATATCTCCCATGACTTGGCTGACTTTGCACAATTAAAGAGAGGGAAAGTAAAACAAAAAAACAACAACTATAAAACCTAATTTCTTCTTCTTGGTAAAGCAAAAGCAAAGAATATCTTCAACTTATTAAAATTAAATGTCAAAATGCTCATCGTGTAACATCAGAAACGTTCAATATTGTTTTGATAGAAATAATAAATTGTTGCATTGAATTGCAAGTATTGTTTGAAACCTACCTCACTATGTGAAGTAAGACTGTGTGAAAGACAAACCCAGGTGGCTGGTATATGTGTTTTCATCTTAAAGGAGGAAGCCACTCTTCATACATACATAAAAACTACAGATGGACAGCAGGCAATTAATTCCTTCCTCTCCATATGAGTGGATGCATTCGCAACATGAGTGGGCTGAGTGTTCATGACACAGTGAGTCTGTGTTGTCTCATTAAATGCAATCAAAACAAGTCCATTGTGTTTTAATCCCTCAGAGAACGATTACATGCATCGACAGGAGCCTGAGGGAGCAGGGAGGAATTTGTACTTGTTAAAAGGATGATGGAAGTAAGACAAAAAGAAGTCTCGATACAGGGGATTTAAGTAGCATGTGACATTCTGTGGACCCAACAAAGTCATTTCCTTTCAAAAACAATCTCATTATAAAGTGAAATAGTGCCTGATGAATGTGGGATGCTATGATTCTCTCCGACTGTCCAACCTCATCTCCTTTAAATTATATTTGTATACTGCTCATTTGTTTTCCTAATTACGTTTCCCAGCAAGAAATTAGTAGTATATAAACATGATGTCTAGGAGGCAGGGTTGTACTGTCACAATAAAATAACATAATGTGACATTGTGTAAAAAAGTTAGAATTAAATTAAATGACATTACGAATATTCCTATACCATTACCAATGCTGTTATCTGTATCAGCAGTTTATCAATTCTGTAAATGTTGGTGAGCACATAAAAAAAGCTTCCTGTAACATACACCATTTCCCATAAGTCCTACAGGTCGCAGCACAACAGAAGACATGAGTCACAGGGGCCACGATTGGCTCAAGTCTGTAATAACATCAGACAGAGAGGTTCATAAGAGA
>JBBMOC010000095.1:534635-556915 GCA_037975185.1 Centropyge bicolor | reverse complement strand
AGGGCCCGAGCACACAAAGTGCGAAGGCTCTATTGTAACCCTTAGGATTATTATTATTATTATTTTTCTCGACTTTTTTAAGCCCAAATTGCGCCTAGCCACAAAATTCAGCCCTTCAAGAAATTTAATGAATCCAGTGTCCGCATGAAAAAACGACCTCCACAGCGGCCCCTAGGGGCCCGAAAATCAGCCAGGCCAACTGGCTAGGCCTACGGGCCCGAAAATTGGCGTGCAGAACAAGCGTTGCAAGACAAACAAAAAAGTCTCTTACGAGTATCGTGAATTCCGAACAGGAAGTTCGCAAATTATTATTATTATTATTAGTAGTAGTAGTAGTAGTAGTAGTGGTAGTAGTGGTAACAGAGATTTGCTCCGGCTCAGACACACGGGAGGTTGTTGGGTAGCCTGGTTCGTAGATGGCATTCCAGTTCATCCCAAAGGTTTTGGATGGAGTTGAGGTCAGGTTCCTGTGCAGGGCAGTCAAGTCCTTCCACACCAAACTGGAAAAACCATTTCTTTATAGGCCTGGCTTTATGCATGGGTCATTGTAATGTTGTCACATTATTGTCTAAAGTTGAATCATTGTAGCATGAAAAATACATTTGAACCTTTGAACCTAACATTTACTGTATTACATAAGAACATGGCAGGTGTGTCCTGCTAAATGAGTTAATCCTGGGCCTAATCCCAGCTGTACTGTGCAGTGTGATATACAGAGTCATGCAGCTCCCCCTGGCTCTGGATATAAACATGCCTACCATACAAAAGAGTAGAACCAGTTTGCCTGTACTTCATGAGGTGGTGAATAAGCAACATATCAGCTCTCCTGTATTTGCTTACTCACTCTTTGCTCCTCCCCTGTTAATTGAAGCAGAGCCAAACCAGTTCCTCTGTTTTTAACAATGACGAGAGTTTAAGATCAGATCTCTGCCACTCTCTCCACTATCGTTACCTGCATCAGACATTTTGTGGTCGTGTGAGAGATTGACATTGTTAGGGAGCTCCAAAACCTCAAAGGGCTGGATTCATAGACACAACATCAGATGGGAACGTGGTTGTTTATGCTGTATTGTGTTTGTCTGCCTCTGGATGGACCTGGGTGAAATGCACATCTGTTGGATCTTTGAGCAGAAATGGGAAATAAAGGTTGGACAGTGTTGGAAAGTGTCTGCAACGTTTCTTTTAATAATAAAGTTTATTTCTATATTCAACCTTAATCAAATAGGTCCTGTTGCCCAAACTTAACCAAACCTTCAAATTAGAGGTGGCAGATCAAATTATTTTCTTGTGAGTGAAAATGGGTCATCTAGAAGGCCCTGACAGTCAATCCATTTTTATTGTTTAAGTCTGTGGAATGCAGTTATGTATGTATTTGTATGTATGTAATTATCGGTTTCCAAGTTGTACACACCATTCACATCAACATCAAAGTTGTATTTGCAGCTGGTGAATTTTTATAAAAAGCTCTGATATACATGAAAACCAATTTAAAAGCCTAAAGCGCTATAATGACCCTGCAGCTGTTCCAGTCTTCACATGACCAACTACGCCATCATACAAGTCAGAAAAACCATGACAAAAAATAAACATGTCAATACTTCTCTAGCCTTGATGTACACAAAAAGATGCCGTGTGCATGCAAACAGATGGACAGCGGAGTAGAACGATGTGCAGCTGATGAAGACTTTGAAACTCTTTCACTTTCTCATCTCCACGTTCACTTTCAGTAACTAGAACATCGACAAAAACAACAACAACATCCACTCTCCAAGCACTGCAGCCCGCACCCAACACCCACCCAGCCTGCACCCACTCTGCCCTCCGACGAGGCTTAATGGGTAATAAGCACTGGGTGACCACAGTCTTGGAGTCAAGCCAACTTTCCCAGATGCCAAATTGAAGCCTGGAGGTACTGCATGATGCAAAACAACACTCATTAAAACTTGGGAGAAAAAAAACAAGGAGCTATAAAATGCAAAAATGCACTAAGACGCATTTCAGGAGTACCTCAGTGGCAGTTTTTAAATGACTGAGATGAACAATTAGGACTCTCAGGCGCCCATTAGCAGGAGAAATTACAAGATGTAGGAAATGGGCTCCAAAACACACACATGACCCTAAAATCTAAACTGTTTGGCCTGAACATTATGTTAAGGTGGGGAATGTAAGCTTTGAAAGGCTGATGAAATGAGATGAAAGGCGAGGCTTTCAGTGCCGAAACATATTGAGCAGCGTTCTGATGGGTTCAGTGAGATAATGCGTCTGTGTGCAGTTAAGGTCAGGAATAAGTGTATGTGTTTTGGAAAAGAGAATTTAAGGGCTGTAAAAACAAGACAAAAATGGATTTTGCGATGGCAAAATGCGACACATCATAACAGGTATGAATCTGTTTAATTTCACTGTGTCCCCTTCATTACACTGCAAGTATGTGCTTTAATTTCTGGGTGTTTACTTTCATATTCTGTATATGTATCAAAACACATCGCTATACCGTCACACATCTGCATTTCAACATGTGTGAATCCTGGGGACAGATGTTAAGTTAACTGAAACCTACAAAAAATAACCTATTTAGTCTTGAATGTTATAAATAACCTATATAAAACCAAGAATAACACTGAGCAACACCCCTCATTTTGTCATACCACCAAACCTGTGTGCAAACTATTAACCAGAATATTTCTCTACAGCAGAGAGCCCAGGTGAATTGTGGTATTCTGAGCCTGTAGGGCTGCATACTTAAATTCAGATCACCTGTAAGGGTTATATAAAGAACCATAAATCTCTGAAGTTCAATTGCATTCCATGAGTTATTCATGTCGACATGCCTGCTTCTGATTTTAAAAAGTACATACTGTACATCAACAGCAGCTTTATTGTGAGTGCTCTCTCAGGCATTCTTTCTTTACCGCCATATCAGGGTTTTAAAACACTGTGTTCTTTCAGCTCAGTAAATATCCTATCTGGGCTGTAATGTATTAGCTTAAAATAATTTTGGGTTTAAAACATTTTTTAAACTTTGCCTCTGCTTTGTACAGAAGATGCTGTTTCTCAGTAACACAGGAAATTGTTTTTTTTTTTTTTTCCAGAATTACAATAATCAACTATAAATCCCTGTAACCAATTTCACTCTTTCTCAAAAAGCACATTTTTCTCCCGTGGTGATTATGACACAGAGAGTCTGCTTAGATCCACTTGAACCATAGACTGTATAAAACACTTGGACTTGGACCTAAAACCTGTAGCCATACAAAACAACCTTTTAGGTTTAAGTGCTAATCTGCGAGCTCTGTCTCTGCTTTTATTGATTCTCTACCTTCTGTGCCAGACTGCTCAGAAATCACATGTCAATCAAACCTAGGATGTTCTGTTGTAGTTTGAGCTTCTGCAGATGCCATTTAATTTCTTGTCTGTTCAGCTACGGTGGCCATCACTGGTCACCCTCACTACCCACTTCTTATTGATTCCAAACAAACTGTAAATGCTGCACTGCAGAAGAGCTCTGCATGGATCAACAGGCGAGTCGTCCCAGGCCCTTTCAGCTTATAACCCCTCAACAAAAATGTCTAATCGAAAGTGTAAATGTATAATCATCAAGTAGCTGACATTCACTGGAGAAACGTGCTGAAACCTGCCGTCCTATGACAAACATGAATGCAGCCTGCGTTATCACAGCTTTAGTGATTAATGATTAATGAAATATGAATTAAGTAACTACATTTTCCAAACACAGGAGCAGCACAAATGTATGAATAGTGGAAGTCTTCAACCTGTCTGTGCTTGAATTTTCACATCATCGTGCTGCAAATCATCAGGCATTCATCACACAATCTAATACGCCTCAACATTTATATCAGTTTGACACAGACTGTGATTTTATTGGAATCACACAACTTGTCTCCCACAGTGTGTCATGCAGTCGACCTGTAAAAATACTGTGATCGTGCAATTTGTTAAAACAAATTAAAGCCTAGGCCTGAATGTGAAACCTCATCAGAATATGTCAAATAAAGGTCAAAGATCAATGCAATGCAAATTCTTGCAAGAGGAATATCAGAGAAAGTTGAGTTTCTGCCAGGACTGTTAATCAGATTAGATAACTGCAGACAAACATCCTGCCTGTATTAAAACTGACATTTGATATACATAACACCACACTGATATGGCCACAACAAACATCACACAAGGATTACAGGGTGAGTAGACCATGTCAACACACACACACACACACACACACACACACACACACACACACACACGTGTTGAGATGTGATGTATGTGATGTTACCATTCCAAACAATTTTGCGTGTGTCCTACCTACCAAAGCTCACACCCTCATTGCTAACATACCTGCCATCTGCATCCACCTTCTAATACTACTTTCCCATGATTCACTGCTGAGCTGCACTTTGTGACATTATGGCGCATTCAGTCAGAAATGTATGTGGCCATTATTAAAATCAACTTGCTAGCTGCGACAGATCCTGTTTTCAGGATGGTTTTTATCATGTTTATTTTCACTCTGAGAAGAGAAAAACATCCACGCATCATGTGATCATAGCAGGCCACATGTTAACACTTTCATTTAATGTGATGAGTGATGGAAGTCTTCATGCTAACACCTCACCATCCAGGATGTTGACTGATACCAGACACAGTACTAACAGTGCAGGAACACAGTCTGTAAAACAAGTCATGACAGTCGCTGTACTGACACTCAGCCTTTCTCAGACACCATCAAACACCAGCACCATCAGCGCATTGACTCCAGGGCTTCATGCTAACAATTTAGCATCTACTTTGAAAGCAAGCTCCATGCTAACACTTTAGCACAAACTGTGTTGCTTTAGATTTCCTCTGATATTGACAGCATTGTGTACAACTCAGATTACTTCCTGCCGATATGCTTATCTTGATATCTCCACTCGTAGCATATTAGCATTCGTTGACAGTCATTAGCATTAAATGTATTCAGTCAATTCCCTTCACGGACTGATCCAGTGGTGCTGTGTCTGTCACATCTATATCTGGACAGCCTTTTTCTCTTTATGGGCAGTCTGGAGCTGGAGGTGTTCACCCACATTAAAAAATTAGTCACTAACAAGGGGAATGACGATGTTGTGTGGCAGGCAACTTGTCTGTCATTCTAGGTGTTATTCTTTCGATTGAATACGTCTCCACTATGGCTCGTAAAAACTCTTTTGTTTTTATTTCTCATGCCACTCAAAGCCTGTGAAGACGTAGCACAAACATTAGAGTAGGGTGTGCACAAAAGACAACAAATTAAATCCAGTACTGATTCAGTGTGGGACAGTGAAATTTATTTTTCAATACAGGACAATAAATGGTGGAGAGCTGTGTTACTGCCAGCAGGCTGAGAATCAGCAAAAAGCAAAGCTCAAACTAACTTTGAAAACTGTCCATGTTCAGAGGAAAACAGCAGATTGGTGTCAGAGTTGTAACACAGAGCACAGGGACTAATGAACCGCAGAGGAGTTTATGGGAACTTTCTCCTGCTATACTGTACATGAATTCCACTGCGATAAAGAGTGATGGGTGCCAGATGCCACCTCGGGGTGTTCTTCATACCAGACGACTTGACATTTGGACTATAATAGGAATAAATGTAGCACACAATAGACGGCTTGTTCAGTGAAACTTTGGGGCGGCAGAAGCTGCTTTGTGGAGCCAGGCTTGTGTTCGTGTGTCAACTCTTCCAACTGAGACCCAGAAAAAGAGGCAGAGGAAGTGAACAGTGTCCCACATGACCACTGCATTTGACCAGTAGCAGACGGGAATTTTATATTACCACAACACATTTTTTTTCTATAATTTCAGACACGACTGACTTCTGCATCCACCGAAGCAGCTGATGGTCTAAAGATGAAGGTGATATTGTTCTTTATTTTCATGATTATTAATATACCAATTAAAGATTTGGATTAACTGATGTCGATTAATCATTTTATATTATTTTAGTGTGCCATTAGAAATTGTTCTAAGAGCAACATCTCATTTGTGTGCTTATTTATAACCTAAATTTGGAAAATTGAGTATTTCAGTTTCTCTATAATTGTTTAGACTTTACATGAAAAGGGACTGTAAAAGATGTAATATTTTTTCTACACACATATTGAATTCTTTGTCAAGCTGAGCTCCACAGGCAGCAGATCTAATGGTTTTCATGATGCAGGTACAGTATGTGCTGTATGTCTCAGCCAGGACGTGGATGATGACTTCTGCCAACATGAAAGAAACACACTGAAGAGAACGAAGGCAAACACAGACATAAGCCATCCTGACAGCTGACAGACAGACAGACAACACCCTGAACATAAATTCATCACAGCAATGGAAGCACATTGCAACATGATAATACACACCTGTCTTTGTGTCCCTGTGAGAAAATCGGTTTGACCTGCACACTTTTGATCCCTTAAGGTAACGACTGCTCCTCTGTCTGGATCAGGGTTTACATCAACAGATCAGACAAAGTATTCATGTTGAGCATATGTGAAAAATCACCGTCAAGATTTTTTAAATTTCTTTATTCCTACAAATGATCAAAGGATGATGCTGACTAAATAACAAGTGCAAAAATTCAGATATGCTAAAGCTATATTCAAGGGATGTTTGAGGCTCATAAGGATCAGAGAATAAACCCAAAAAGACAATACGCAGCTTCAACAAACAAGCAGTCTCCTTGAAGTATGAGCTTCACTTCCAAAATGTCACAAAGATGGAAATGTATGTTTTATATCTGACTGAAAATGTATCACTCTTCATCACCTCACTGATGAGGTGAAGGGACAAGATGCAACTTTTCACCACAGTTTTAACATCAAGTGTCTCTCCCTGTGTGTGTGTGTGTGTGTGCGTGTGTGTGTGTGTGTGTGTGTGCGTGTTAGAGCCAAGCCTGAGATCATCCTTCTACATTTATGACATCGCTAAACGCTAAGGTAATGGAGGTTTCGGTGAGCAGGAGTACACACACACACACACACACACACACATGCACACACACACACACACACACACACACACACGTGCACGCACCCGCACACACCCTTGTGCACACACACACACACACACGTGCACACACACACAAAGACAGGTATTTGCAAGTTTTCTTAATACAATGACATCATCTCATTGCTTAAGTCTCTCTCTCTCACACACACACACACACACACACACACACACACAGACGTGGTACTGTACTTATAAAGACCTTCATTGACACAGTCTATTATATTCCCTAAAGCCTGTGACCCAACCCCATTCACCCGCTCAGTGGGAGACCATCCTTGAAAAGCTTAGGGAAGGAACTGCATGCTGCACTTTGTCAGAGGTGAGGAGGTGAACCAGATGTACTTAGCCTAGTTTTAAAATAAGTGTTTACTTTACTAAGTGGAGATTTACACATAATTGAATTAAAACAGGTTGCACCACACATGCTATCTGTCTCACACTTTGACCGTGAGACCGTGATCATCGTCAGTTTGAACCACAAGTGTTCAACCATGTATCATCGCCATGTGCGTTCCAGTGAAGCAGCCAATTACTTTGTCACCACTAATCATCACAATGTGACGCTGGAACCACGAAACGCTCAAAATATGTATCAGTGCTTCAAAGGACTTTTCTGTCAATTGACTCCTTGACTGATAGTTTCATCTGTACTTTTATAAACTGTTGGGCAGCTTTTAAGAAAATATATCTTACAAGCTCTTTATGCGGTTTCTGAGTAAAAATATTAATTTGTAAAGTAACTAAAGTGGAGTAAAAAGTACCTTATTTAGAAAGCAGCATGGAAATACCTCAAATTTACAACCCCCAAACTTTTATATAAATATCTGGTTTTGCAAATGAACCCTTCATATACCAAGCATCTTGGACAAATTATTGATATCGGAATTATGATATTGATAATGATATTGGCATCGACCTCAAAAGCACTGAAACTTGGTTATTGTATCAGCAGTTGTATCAAACACTATTGATACTCAGACTAAAGAACAAGGGGATAATCCCCCCACCCCATTCAATGTTGTGCATCATCACTGACTTAAACTGCAAGTGTGTGTGAGATACAGTGAAGAGGTAAGACAGAGAGAGAGAGAGAGAGAGAGAGAGAGAGCAGTGGGCGTGTGCTGGGCAAAGCTATGAGAGAGAGCAGTTGTGTTTTCTCGTCGGTCTGGTTGGTTAACTGGACTGGAGTCAAGGGAAAGAATGAAGTCCCACACACATTAAAGAGAGAGAGAGAGAGAGGGTGTGTCAGTGTGAGAGACAGAGAGACCAAATAAAAATCCAGTGTCATAATATTCATATATATCTGTTGCTCACAAAGCCGTCTCCTCCTGCAGATGAAGATCAGTTGAACTTGAAAAGGTCACAGATCACAAGACTGAGATGGGAAGAAGAAATGAAAGTGGTGTGAAGAAACTACTGGTGAGAGTGATCATGGGAAAGTGAAATAGAAAGAGAGGTATGAGGAAATGCTGGGGGGAAAGAATGTGTGAGAGGGGAGAGAATGAAAGAACGAGGAAGTGATAGAGGGAAATCTGGTCCTCAGATGGTTTCATCTGCTTCAGTGTCGAACAACAGGGATGAATGTTCACACACACACACACACAGCAGAGAGCAGTGAAGAGACGAGGAAGAATGACGTTCAAGAGACCTGTTATAGAACACAAAGAGAGGGAGAAGGTGAGAAAAGGGAGGGAGATATGATGAAGAAGATGAAGAGGAGGAACACAGACAGAGATGAGCTGCAGGCAGAGGGTCAGAGACGCCCACAGCTGATATGAAGTCGGGGTTTCAGCATGACCGACTCCTGTGTTTGCTTCACAAGGCGGCGAGACGACAGCATCACAACAGTGCTTTACATACAGGACAAGAGCACATGGAGAACCTGTTAACTCAGGACATACCTCGTCCATTTAACTGTTCTCAAGCACCTGTAAGTCAAGCACTGTTTTCCCTGCTGTCACTGCAGCGTGAACGGATCCATCCTGGAGAGCTTCAAAATAAAACTTTGCTTTAGAAGTAGAGATACATTTTCTCTCTATATGTTAAGATGCCAAAATTAGCTACTTAAGCAAGATGCTTACTGGCTCGCAAACTAAAAACAAAGCTAATTAATACCCCATTACTAGATTCTTATCGACACTCCAGAGTTTAAGTCCAATGTTCACACTCGCTTTAGCACTGGTTTGACTTCTAACAACTCCTTTTTTCATATGTGGCATAAAACTAAAAGTACAACCTAAAATCCTAAAAGGCTCTGAGGAGAGTTTGTGGTGATTCTCAAGTGACCCCATTCTGATTCATTGTTAATGAAAAAGAAACCAAACTGATAAATTGAGCAATAACAACAGTTCCACCATCTGCTTGATTTTTATATCATGACTGACTGGAAAACCACATCAGTTTTTATTTTTCCAAGGAAGAACTGCATCAAACAGAAAGCAACCCTCAGTGTTCAGCATTTTCTGAGGAAACAATTCAAACAGTGATGCTATTTGTCCAGGATGTCTGATTTCACCATGAGCATGTGAACATAACCATTTATAGCTAAAAACATAAATTCCATTCAATTTTATTTGTACAGCGCCAAATCACAACAAAAGTCATCTCAAGGCACTTCACATACAGAGCAGGTCGAGACCATACTCTTTATGATGTTACTTATAGAGAGCCAACAGTTCCCATCATGAGCAAGCACTTGGCGACAGTGGTGAGGAAAAACTCCCTTTTAACAGGCAGAAACCTCGAACCGAACCAGGCTCAGAGATGGACAGGGAGAGAGAGAGAGAGAGAGAGAGAGAGAGAGAGAGAGAGAGACGAGGGGAGAGGGGAGGGAGAGAGAGAGAGAGAGGGACGAGGAGAGAGAGAGAGAGAGAGAGAGAGAGACACGAGGGGAGAGGGGAGGGAGAGAGAGAGGGACGAGGAGAGAGAGAGAGAGAGACAGAGAGACGAGGGGAGAGGGGAGGGAGAGAACATGCAATACTGCAATCCACAGGTTTGATTGCAAATGTCTCATGACAGAAGTCCCAGCTGTGTAACTGAATATGGTTGAGGACAACCTAAACACCAAATCTACAATCTAACAATCAAACCGTTTGAGGCTTTATGGGACATCACACAGGCAGACTTTCAGGTACAGGGTGAAAACCTCTCCTGCACTGACAGAGAACCCAAACTGTCCCCATCACTGAGCCCAGCCTGCTGTCTGCTCCAGACATGTGAGGAAGTCCAGTGTATCTGAACACGCTCTGGTCAGGTAGGATTGAAGTGTTGGCTGTGGCTCCATGTGGAGCCTGTGTAACATTACAGCGCCCTCCGCCCATAATGTCTCCTGTCTGCAGTTCTCTTATCGGAGTACGGTGCAGAGTACAGTCGACCTGCCCTTTGACTGAGCACAAAACTGTATGTTTCATCATCGAGGCGAGTGGGAGTTTCATTATCAGTGGTTTTTTAATTGCCACGAGTTTGGTCGTGCACAGATTTGCCTGTTTGTTCAGAGGTAGTTTAAAGCTGAAATAATGTTTAGTGGAAACAACAGCTTCAACTGAAACAACACCGTCACATTTCTATGGTGCTTTATAGGTCAACCATGATGCTCCTGTGAGGCTCCTACACTGACTTAAAGTGGATTTGTCCGAACTACTCTTCATGGCTAAAAGTATGTGGACGCCCTTACATTTCAGCCATAACATGTTATTCCAAAATCCTGCATATGAACCTGCGGCTTTAGGCTCACACTCACTCTGCTCCTGTGGGAGGATTTTCTACCAAAGGTGATGGGCTCAGGCCTCTGTGCAGGCCACCCAATGTTTCATAAACTGGAAAAACCATCAGAAACAGGTTTTTTATGGTTGGTACAATTTTTACTTTGATGTTGTTTTTAATCATTTTTTTCATTCACAATGATGAACTCTTAAAGTCTATAATGCTAAAATTTCTCGAACAGACTTGTTCAGATTTGCTGTCACTAGGACCAATACAGGAAACCTTTTCTGTCCAAAACAACAACCTTCTAGAACCCTCTACAACACCCATCCTCGGTCTGACAGAGAACTCTCACAACTCTCTGCTTTATTGTTTGTCTCCACCAGACTCCACCCTGCTTTGCTGCTTCAATAACTTGGCTCACGCTTGTCTTTATACTCCTGCTTTAACTCACTGCATTTTCAACAAATGTCAACAACATTGCACGCACGCACATAGAATGTAATCTTACGTTTATATTTTCCTATATTTGGTGTATTCTAGTATATTGTTACATGCGTATTTTATAGATGATCTACATAATAATCTATATATTTTATTCTAGCTACAGATGTAGGATGTAGCTACAGAATAATGTCAGGGGTTTTCTTATATTCTCTTTTGAGCTGATGAACTTATTTTGCTATGTGTTGGGTATTTTTCTATAGATAAACTGTATCATTCTCTCTGCTAGTGTTGGAACTGTACGTACATTTACTGTGTATCACTGTTCCCATGCAACGCCTGGATAACCTGCTGCCGGAACATTTCCAGTTTGGGACAAATTTCCAGTTTGGGATCTATAATCTATCCCAAACTGGGATCATCAGATTATAACACAAATCAGCTTTCTTTATATAAATATCCTTTTTGTCCACATTGACAGCTCACTCACATTACATGTACATGCTGAAAACATTTGCTGCAGGACTCCATTATGTAAATAGTTAACTCTTGATCTTGTTAAATTCAATGATTTTACAGGGTGTAATTTAATATGGCACACACAAGCATGGTGTGGCAACCTGTCGGCACAGTTTGAGTCTAAACTTGCACGTCTTGCTCAAATAGCCGTGAATCACAGGGGGGAAAAGAACATGGCTATATTCAGCCTTTATACGGCACAAAAGATTCTGAAGGACCCGTCACACATTCTGAGGCCAGAGGTCAAGTTGTTGTCTTCACACCGAACTGGAGCACAAGAGTTCTTTAATTCCATACTCACAAAATATAAATATCAAATGTGATTCTTTATCATGTGGTTTGATTATGCTTTTATGATTTGAAACTACTCTCCTTCATTAACTCCACTTGTGTTGAAGAACTGCTGTTTCACATGCAGCATGTGAATTCAAGCACATTCATACATATATATATGTGTATGTCTGTATGATCTATGTTCTATGAGTGTGTATGAACTGTGAGTGTTCACTGTTGTTGGCAAGTGTCTTGACTGATGCAGCAGCCTGGAGCCAAAGGCACATTTCACTTTGGTACAATTAGCTATATCTTATCTCACCTTATCTTATCGGAACAGTTTGCCTGAGTTGCTCAATATAGACACAGACAAATATCTATCCATAACATATAATCTATTTAATCAAACTATTATTTAAATCAATGGTTCCTGAATTGCACACACTTGGATATATTTCTCTAAGTACTTTTAATTCTTTAAAGCCTTCAAACAAAAGGAAGGTTGCTCACAAGTTTTAAGGGATCACAAGCAAAGCAAGTTATGAGCTTCTGATTTTTGCTGACTCTCTGAATAAACTCTTAGACCAAGGAGCCTATGTGCTACTTTAATCATACTTAGTCACTTATAAATGTCCAGGTTTGAATCACTTCTAATGGAACTTTTTGAAAGTGAAAAGTTGAGATAATATTCACATGATTGTTTACAACATTTGTTTACACAAACTCTGAGTTGCTTTGTCATATTTTATGCTATTGATCCCATAGGAAGACAATACTATGCTGTGTTTACATACTGATGCAGAATTGATCATATCTGACGTTTGTTTGATGATGTTTATGATCTAAACAACAACATGTGACACTGACCTTGTTGCACTTTGATCTAAAGCAGTTTCGGATTTAACCCTGCAGGTGTCCCTCTAAAGCAAGACTACAGAGACTTTTGACCACGATCAGACTCAACTCCAGCTCCAACCAACACAACGACACCGACAAAACAAGGCAGCAGCAGCAGCAGGTTAAAATCCAACAAGTGTCCAGGTAAATGATCAGCCTCTTACCTGCTGACGCTCCCTCTGCGGTGCTCTGCTCTGACTGACAGCCTCGACTCTCTGCCTGTCAGGAGATTGGCTTGTGGGCGGGTCCAGTGCTACACCTGTCGCACACCGTGGGCGTGTGCAAAGGGCGCGCTCGAGCCGCTGACGCACGAGGAAGAGTTTACCTGGACGCCTGCGCCTATCAGAGCTGGGAGGGAGAGATGAAAACTTCAAGCATGTGAACCTCTCTCTCTCTTTGCCTCTCTCTCTCTTTCTTTCAGTCTCTCTCTCTCTCTCTCTCTCTTTCTTTCAGTCTCTCTCTCTCTCTCTCTCTCTCTCTCTCTCTCTCTCTCTCTCACCATGTTTGGAGATCCAGTGTACCAGTCTCTCACCAAAAGGCAACTATTGGAACTATTTCAGGAATGTTCTCCTCCCTTGTGGCCTGTTGGTTTCACTGTTCTCATGTCACTGATGATGTTTAATAAAAGAAATGGAGCTGAAAAAGCTGCAACATCCTCATCATCATCATCATCATTAATTTTTTCTTTCTATCTATCTAACATATTTGTACCATGTCTAGAAAGCAACATAACTTTCCAACTCAATGTTTTAAAAAACCACAAGGGAATAATAATTTAAAAGGAAATTGAAATCAGTTTTTATGCTGTCAGTCGCTCAGTCTGTCAGTCAGACTGAAATAACTCACTAATGCAATTGATTTTGCATATTCATTGTCCCTTGAGGATGAATCCCACTGGAACTTTTGAACGAGCACCACCAGCAGGTTGACGCCTTTATCATGAAACATCCTGACAAACTTTGTGTGGATTGCACTGAAGTTCAGTGCTGACATTCATTTTTCCCCTCAGGATGAGCTGAGATTACTTTGGTGATCCACTGACTATTCATCCAGCATAATTTAATTTGTAATATTGTAAACACTAATTTGGTTGATGACCATATAAAACTGATCACATGACATTCCCATCAGCCTTAGGTATAATTTGAAGGCCACTTTCCAGATATGTTAAAAAATATATATAGAAATATTCATCTTTGAACAGTAATTTGTGTCTTCCCCAAAAAATTCTAGTTAAAATGATTAAAGACACATATATTTCTTCTCTCAGTGGAAAATCCAGAGTAAGTGAGATTTTCAAGTCACAGTTTTGTAAGTTGCATATTGGACAATGATTGGCTTCCAACCTATTAGTATCATCACAAATTCATACTTGTAGATTCACACTTTAAACAGAGATTCAAGGGGAGCACAGGGAAATCTATACCTTCAGTAGATGAATGCAGAAAAACCGACTCTGCACGTCCATCATTCTGCAAAGTAAGTGGTAAAATGTGTCGGTCAGCCATTTAGAAATGGGTCGTTTTTCAAACCAATGCTGTGTTTTCTTGTTAATAACTGACTGGGTGTGATTTCTGAGCACATAAATCCAAACTCTTATCACAAGCTAAAATCTTTCCCAGAGATCAGACAGGAGCTTCTCCAGCAGCCTGAGCTCACTGTGACACTGTGGCACACCTGCACATAAACAGCAGCTTACAGTCGAGGCTCGGAGTCTCCAGCTGAGACGATCGACTGTTGGTTAAACAGTGGGCTGGTTGCTATAGGTGTCAGACAGGACGCAGGACGGCTTTGTGTTGGGCAACGCCGACAACCACGCCTCACATTCCTCTGTGCTGGAGCTGAGAACACACCCATTCAGCTTCTGACACTATGGACTCTCTCTCTCTCTCTCACACACACACACACACACACACACACACACAGATGGAGTCATATCCCATTCACATCTTTTGTTGTCCTGTAAACAGCATGTTGTTGAGACAAACCTCTCTGAAAGACTTTAACGAATGCATTTGAATACAAATGAGTTAGTGTCTGTCTGAAAGTCTTGGTATCAGGTCACAGGACTCACACGAGGAAGCTTTGAGGAAAACTTCATCTGAACTGATAAAAGTGCAACAAGTGGCGTTTTATCATGCACAAACCAATGCACTTGCCTGCCTGTCAGCTCGATGGGTGTAAAAGCAAATGTTGCTGCCAGTCTGGTACATGATGATAAACACATGCTCAAGATTAAAAACTGACCTGTCAGTGTGTCAGTCATTACAAGGGAATGTTGCTAAGACAAACTTTAAGATGTGAATGGAGTCTTATGTTGGAGTGTAAACACTATTCAGCTTCAAAGAAGAGCCACATTACCCAGAATATATATGATCATGTCAGACAGTGTGGAACATCTCAAAGCTACTGATGGGAAAGTAAAAGGGAAATCTCTATGCTAAGGTGTTCTTGTCATCATCTCACACTTGTGTGTCGTCCCACGGTTGTGAATCAGCCGGCAGAGAGAGCTGTACATGTTGTGTTGTGTCACCTGCTCGTTCAGGGTGTGACTGCAGCTCAAAGCAACATGCTGCAGATGGGAGTGTCCCAGTGACACAACCTTTACTCACACAGTGATAAATCACAGTGATTTTTACAGCACAGTGATGATGTACGTCCTTGGTTATGCAGCTAAACAAATAAATCAGCAATACGCTCAAAATTATAAATTATACACTTACTACTGTATAATTCGTTTTTCTCTTGGGTCTTGCTCAGATCATCTTATTTGTGTGTACAATATGTAATATAATGTGCCTTTTTCTTCCATGTTGCTATGTTTTTATTTTCTTTATGTGGGAATAATTAGATTTTAAACAGTGGGAATATCATCCAGCTTCCTTTAATTCTCAACTCAGATATACTAAAAATTCTAGACAGCAATTGAACGCATCTCGTGCATTGCAGTCACATGTCATTGATGAATTGCATCATGGTGACTGTCAAGAAGAGAAAAGTTGATTTTATGGGAAACTGACAAACTATTATATTTTTGTTGCACAGTAAAAGTCAAGCCAATGAACCTAGTTTGTGGAAACACACACTCAGTGGTGACAAAAGCCAATCGCAAGCGTCATCGTGCGTGCTGAACTGGATGAGTTGCAAGGACAGATGCACATGGATAAAGTTAATGCTCTTTGATGGAGGTAGGGTGCTCAACAACATTCTGACAGAGAGGTGACGTGTTCTGCAGGCAGGTTCTATGGTGAGTGAGCTCATGAAGCTATGATTGGAGAAGGAGAGTCTTGTTGCCACTGTGGAGCAGCGACTGAAGGAGTGTCCGTTTGTCTGGAATAGCTGTTGCAGAGATGACACAAGACACTGAAGGAAACACTGAATGACACAGTGAGAAAATGACAGTTTTCCTCTCCGGCCTGAAATGAAACATCAGCGCTAACAAATACCCAACTACAGATTGTTTGGGTGTGTGATTACTGCTGAGCTTGATACGAGGCAGGAATTGTCTTTGCAAACCACCCATGACACCACCAACGCTGGGGCTGATCTGATAGATGGAAACATGCTTACAAATAGGCCTATTTGGGAACATAGATGGACTCAAAAAAAAAAAAAGAAGACCAAAGCTACAAGTGGGTTGTATCACTGGATTATGTTAATGCTGAACCCCCCCTCACAAAAAAATAAAAAAAAAAATGCACCCTTTGCAAAGGCCTTTGGCAAATGTCCATCCATGTCTGTTACAGATCACATCCTGTAAGTTCCCAGTAGTTAACTTACCAAGGAAGACTGAATATTTTGTTGCTCACCCCCTCCTCTAATTTTGATCCCATTTGAATGTAGTTTATGAGTTTATCTAAGGTCACATCAGCAGGCTAACATGCTCACAATGATAATATCTGTCTCACTGCATGTTTTGCAGTTATGCTGTTTACCATGTTCTCCATGTTTGTTTAGGTGTGACTGAAAACATTCAGACTGAAACTGACCCCAGCATGGAGGGATTTTCTGTCTTCAATCTTTATTTAACCAGGTGGCTCTGATGGAAACAGATTTGCCAGGAATGATAAAAGACAAAAAACAATAATCCCAAGACTAACATGAACGATGAAAATGACTCGAGGACAAATATGCTGTCATAAACATACGAGGGAAGTGTGACTGTAACGCAGTAGAGAGATCATTTGCTTTGGGTTTACTCATATCTGCAGGTGAGTTCAAACTGAGGATCACAGTAGAGACACTGAGGTTGCACTTGTATAGGTCACAATTTGTTACACTGTTAGACGAAAGAACTGATATCACCACTAATGCTGTTTGACATGCTACAAGTGGTGCTATTGTACTGCTACAACTACCAGTACTGTTACTTAACTCCCCCTGTACTGCAGCTGTAATGACTAATGGCACTACTGTACACATGCTATCTCATGCTATCTTAAGTAACAACAGCATTGATCTGGCTTAAAACAGCCTGTTCAATACAATCATGCAGCACAGTAGCAAAGCAGATTGATGAAATTCTCATACATTAAGGTATTACAAAGTATGAGTTTAGTTTAGGAAAAAAAAAAATATATATATATATACCACATTGAAGGTAATTACAAAACCGAGATACATGAAAAACCTATATACACATTCACTATATTTACATAAAAACCATAACCAAACAGAAATATACTATAAACAAACCCAATCCCAATTTAATAAATACCCCTATACATATTTTACAGAATTATTTACATTATTACAGTACAAAAACTCCCCTCTCCCCATTTCCCACATGGCATCTCCCTCCCGGAACTAATATAAGGTGCCAGAACCCCTGGGGAATTCTTTTGCCGGGACACCGTGGGAGGAAGTGGCTAGGCGGAGGTAAGTTAAGTCATTATTTCACCAAAAGTTAACAATAAGTTCACAATTTGCTTTACAAGTTATTTTTCTTAATGTCTATTTCACCATCTTTTTCACTGAAACACCTGCCATTTTGTTCTTTGCAGGTGATTCAAGATGGAGTAGCCTCATCATGGCTGCCACCATGTGCTCCAAACAATTGAGATGACATATCAAACAATAAACATGTTTCAAAACCTCTGGGTGTGCTTGTGTACTTTCAATGTCCTGTTTTAATCACATCTAGTAACATCCATCATTACAAAAACTTTGCTACTGAAGAAGCTGGGATGGATGGAATGGACATAAAAAAAACACACCAGAGATCAGTGATCGTCCCGTCTCCTAAAAAGAGTGATCGCTTACTGAAACATACTGTAACATCCTGTAAACAAAGCTGAACCATGCTGTAGTACTCCTCAAATCTGAAGAACAAATTAGTCCAGGTTATTTGACAGCGCTAATATGTGTGCTTTCTGAACTGACATCTCTATGGTCAGGACACATCCTGCAACTAATACCTAATGATGTTAATGATGTGGCTGTTTCCCTTAACTATGAATAAAGTATAGAGTAACAGACCTACTGACATTGCCACTCACAGAGCTTCACTACGGCTAAAAAAGGACTACGGGTGAGTTTGCTAAATTGAATGTTAAAGGTTTGTTTGGAACTCTGGCTTTAAAATGTAATGGCAGCCATTTTTCAAAAAAAAACAAAAAACATGTTTGCATTAATGTCACAATGATAAAGCTCCTAAGTGTCTCATATGGCTGATAACATGTCTTCAGTCCAAACAATATCAAGACAACCAATGCAACATGCTGAAAGATGTAGAAGGTAGTTTGTTCACCAGACCTGGAAAACATCCACCTGCCACACCTGATGATTTGTGCCGCAAAACCTTGTAACTCTGTTTGGTTCATGTGAAAACATTCAGCTGAGACTGAGCAGGTTTAAAAATGTTCCAACAGTTGCTGGAAAACCTGTTAGATGGAAAACGGTATCAGTGTTTATGAGGGAGACAAGGTCAGACCTCCACCCTTCAGTGATTTATTGGGGTCTTTTTCCTCTGTTGAATCAAAGGTAGAGTGTCATAGTATAAATCTAAATACTCAAAAGAAAGAAAAGAAACCAGCACATTAACAACAGTGTGCAAGATTTCCTGCATTAGACCCCATCAGTGACAGTTACAGTCGTCTCTGACAGAATGTCCTTTCAGATATTGGCAACCAAAGCTTAAGGTTTTCAGATGAAATCAAGTGGTCAGCTGTATCACAGATCCACATTAAAATATTAAAGCAATAAAAGACAGCTGCTAAAAGGCTCATCAGCAGAGTTGACCTGTGCCAACACATCTGAAGACTGGACAGTAGATATAGTGTGTATTGGTTTACATAGAAAAGTAAAGTATGGCTTCTGACACGTCACATGCCACCTGCATATTTTAAACATAAGTCTTTTTCATGGGTCCCTGATCTTCTGCTGTAGGCATATATTAAATTCGTCATTGGACTTTTTGACTAATGTCTGAACAACTTACCCTCCGGTATCAAGTAAACTGGCATCAGTGGAAAAACAAAAAGATCTTTGCCTACGACATATCCTTCAGAGCTGGAGGTGCCTGTGACTACAGGATCAGCATGCAGTTAGTGGAAGTGACGGCACAATCAGCTCATAAAAATATGTCGGAATATTCATAAACAGACGTCACCCCTGTAGCCTGCAGCCAGAGGCAAGAGCTCCTCGATGAGTCAAACTGAAGCCTGAGCTGAACAGGCATCATCAGCTCAGGAGGCGAGGCCTTCAACGGAAGAAGCTTTTACTCTCAACTCATGACGTGATGTGCAACCAGCCCGGGCTCGTTACGGCATAAGATAGGTAAGCGTGGGATTAGTGACAAGTAAGAACTTAATTTACTCTGTGAATTAAACACCAGAGACTAGGGCTGCACAATTAATCGAATTTTAATCACGATCACGATTTTGGCTGCCACGATTAAATTAAGATGATCGTCGGCGATTTTAACATTTAAAAAGCGAGCTCTGTTGCATGTGGTCAAATCAAGCACTTTCTCAACCCAATAGTCAGCCAACCACCAGGGGGCGACCCATAGGTTAGGGCCTCATCATTACGCTGCCTAAACAGCAAGCGAGTGAACCCTGCAGCAGCGGCAGCTTCAAATGATTAAACTGTGAGAGAGTGCAATGTCGGGAGCAGCAGGCAGTGACAGTGAGGAGCCGCTAGTGCCTCGTAAAGGAGCAACATCTACTGTTGACTCTTTTCCACTGCGCTGGTGCTAGTGCTAGTTCGGAGCCAGTGCCTGACTTAGCACCAGTTCTTCGTGTTTCCACCACGGAAGCACCGGCTCCAGGTGCTAAAATCCGGTGCTTAACAGTCACCAACTCTTCGCTGGTCCAGAGCTAAGCACAGACTACGTCAGGGGCTGGGGGCGGGGTTATCGTTAGTGCCGGGAGCCAGTTTCCAAATCGCAATTGCGACCGGCTTTCGGGCTGGGACACACAAGCGGTAATTTGTGTTCGTCTTCGCCAGGACGTCCCTGGTCTGATCGCAGATATATTGAACTGACTCCACTAAATTCCTGTCTGTGTCCAGCGCCAACCCAGACAGCCATAACAGCAAAGACTTTTTGGGAATAGAGGTCATGAAATCTGTTGTCTCTGTGAAATGGTATATCCTCAATGGTAATAAGTACATCAGTGGGAAGTCTATGATTATTGCAGATATGGATGACACTTTGCCAGTGTTTGGATTGATCAAGGATATATTTTTGATGGATTCCTCTTTTGTTGCTTTTGAGTACCAGCGCTATGAAACTTTAAATTTCAATCAAGACTTGCTGGCTTATGAAGTGGCAGTGCCCACTCTTGCACAGGCTACGGAATTAGTACACAAGCTCATTGATTACACTTATACACACACACACACACACACATATATATATATATTTTTTTTGTTACTTTTAAAGAAAGTGTGTTTGTACCAATAAAATATAATCTTTGTGATATAATAATAATATTAAATTACTTTACTCCCAAAGCTTCAGACATTTTTCCCATTGCACCTCTTTTTCATTAAAGCCACCACCTCCCTGAAAGTGTTACAGTTCTGCCTCAGTCCCAGTACTTTTCCACTGACCCCGCCTTCTGCCTCACCTCACCTGCTGGCCACGCCCACTTCATCAGACTCTCCAGCAGTCTTGTTTGGACCCTTTCTCTGTTGCTGAATCTGCCTGTTTCTGATCAACCTGCCTTGTTGTATCCCAGGACTCGCCTCAGCTTTCTGCCCCTCATCTCTTTCTGTCTTCCAAGTCTTTTGTCAGCCTTGACTCCGTGGCTCAGAGACTATCTCCGTGGCTCAGAGACTGTCTCCGTGTGGTTTTACCCATCCTTCCATGGCTTTGATGTATACCTACCAGAAGATTTGCTTTTCTGAAATAAGGGACTTCGCCAACGACCTCTGTTTCTGACGTGTTGCACAAAAAAGGGGCCAGAACATCCATTAAATAATTTAACATACACCTATCACTTTGGATGGATAGATGGATGGATACACTGGCTGTATGTTGAGTTACTTGAACAAGCCTCTGATGAGTAGATCAAATCCCATCATGTGGAACAAATCAAGAACCTTTTGTACACAAGCAGTTCAGTTGGTCAGTGCCACAAATTAGTTTAAATGTTGAAATATTTCTTCTTCATTTCACATGTTATAACCTCTTCAAACTGTCTGATAATTTCCAGCTTTATGTGCAAATATTAGACATTTTCAATGTGGGGTCTGAAAGTCAGAGACCATAAAAAAAATACATATATATACACATATAGTCTTGAACAGTGTGCGAAATACCCAACACCCTCTTCATTCATTAGGTAGCAGCCATGATGGTACAGGCACATTTGGGCAATGGTCCCTATTCTATAGCTTTGAGGGATCACAACTGCAGGAAGTTCTGTTTTCTGAACTTTCTATTTAGTCAGGAACAATAGTTTCAAACCAGTTTTAACATGTCCATGGGATGTTTTTATATGCTACAGATATGCTATATGCAGAGAAGCTGGAATGATGATAATTGTGCCAAACCACAACTTTAAATCTGTGAAAAAGTGACTGACTTCTAAAATTGTTTTTCATCCAAAATGCAAAATATACAGTGATGAGCACCATACTGCAAGATTGTGCCTTTTTATCTCCTGTTTTTATTATTATTAAGAAAGTTATAAGAAAGATATTTAGTATATCCACGGCAGAGTTAAAAGAAATTGAGGAAAAAAATGGACTTAAAACAGAATGTCGGTTGAAACCAATGGCAGCACAGCACAATACAGAAATTACTGTTGATGATGTTTATTGTAAACAGATAAGGAGCAACAACATTAAGCTTAATAAGGGAAGTCATTTCCCAGGTCTTGGGGAGGGTCCGGGGGCTCGTGCTGTGGAAACTGTGGCAGGTAGGGAGCAGAGCAGCTTTGCTGTGGTGCTGGCTCTGCCTGGGA
>JBBMOC010000095.1:504063-524646 GCA_037975185.1 Centropyge bicolor | reverse complement strand
CAAAACAAACACAGCACAACTGTCCTGACAATAATGCTGCTTGGCATTCATCTGTTTTTCAATGAATGATTTCCATTCAGCTATTGCTTTCTTATATGTGCTCGTGGCATCTTTGTCATGGATTACATCACCAACTACCTCGGTTTGAATGACAGAGAGGAGTGTTGCAACACATTTTGGGTATGTCAAATGCAAAGTGCAGTAGTCTGCCATTAACACCAACATTCCTTCCCAAAAATCCTCCTGGGGAGGGGGCTCACTGGTACGTTTCCCACGGCGACAATGCCCACTGTTCCATCAAAGAGCAACACCGGTGAGGAGAGAGGCCGCTTTTCCAGGTACAGCACCAGGTCCTCACCTGGCTGGAATAGAATGAAAAGGACAATATGGGAAAGAATTTGAACATAAGTAGAGCTGTGTATCAAAACTGCAACCAATGAATGGCATCAAGAGTGCTATCAACAGTTTACAATGGTCAAACAGATTTACTGCTGGAACAGAGGAAACATGAATTAGTTCACAAGAAGAAAAAATGGAGAGTGCTGCACCAGGTCAGAAAAAGTGTCAAGTGGCAAAAAATCAGATGCTCTTAAAGGATTTAAACATGGTCTTCATAAATTAGTTCACATTGACAACTGAACTTCAAAATGTAAAATTTAAGAAGTGTGAGCATTAATAATTTAATCTCTACTGAATTTCACTTTGAAGTAGCTCTTGTCAGGTGTGAACATGCACAACAGTGTGAGAAATTGAAGGACACATAACAATGGCTGGTAAATGACCAAAATAACATTCCTCACCTTGAGGATATGAAGAAGAGCATCACTGGCATTTCCAAGCTGCTTTGGTGGTGGAGTTGGTGAGGGGAAAAGTGATGGGAGTGCATTAAGGAGGGCGATAGTGAAATCCACTATGCAAAAGGAAATTACACTTAATGGAAAGGTTTGAACATGGTTGACATAACAGTAGATTTGGAGACATAGAAAAGTCTTTGTGGTGTGTGATGGTGCAAATGAAAGGAAAGTGAAGATGAGAAAGATGATTGAAGAAGATGGTTTTCACAGCAGTCATAGGATATCTCCAGCCAATAGTATGCATCCAATGAAACAGAGATTTTGAAGTTGAAATTTTCAGTCTTCATTTCTCCTGAGCGTGTCTGAACTGTAGGATCTTCCAAAGAAAACCTGCACAGACACGAGGGAAACCCACTGTGCATTTTGGATCCCCGAAGTTCTAATAAATGTTTTTCTTTCAAACTGCATTGAAATTGAGTGAATCGAGGCTGAAGGGGGGGGGGGGGGGGGTGAAAGTGCAAAAATAAACCAGCACCTCTTAAGCTCATTAATGAACAGTGTATGTGGTTGGTTTAACCTACAGACAATTAGTGGTTTGACTGAGACTAACCAGACGTGCAGTGGTGTGTATCCACAGGTGTGTGATGTTTACCCACCTCTGTGCAGGGGAATCCAAAATGCTAAAAATAGATGGAATTAAGTACAACTCTCCATCTTGCAGGGCAGCACTGCAGCCAACATCTTTTTGTGTAATCTGTGGCATTAACTGTGAATAGGAGACTTTTGTTCCCTGACTTTTACCTTTAAGGCATTTCCCCCTCCTGGAGAGTGTATCGCCCTGGGTGGGGAGGGAGGAACACTGGCTTCAGGATAAAGTCCTAAGACAAAAGTCCCTTTTTTTTTTTTTTGCTGTTGTTCCATAGCCTGTGCTCTGTGCTCTTCATAGAGGATTATGAAATGGATGAGTGCACTTAAAACACTTGGAGATACATAACCTTGCCCATGTGCACCACAATTAAGAAGTGAAACACATAAAACCCACTCATCACAAGATCACTGTCTCGTTACGATAACACCAGTGACAGAGGTGAGAAGACTCCCAGAAGGAGGCGACAACCGACATAAAGTTTGTTTAGAAATTCTACACAGGCAGCCAGGGTTTCACAGGGACCACTGTTTTCTCAGCCTCTCAACTACTACTCATTTCTTATAATAGTCCTCCACCTATTCAGCAATACACTCTGTAACCAGATCTGAGCATGATACAATTAAATGTATTTAAAATGTCTATTTGTATTTTGATGGGCAGAAAAAAAAAATCCCACTCATTGTCAGCTCATGTATTTCATTGGTGTTCCTCGTGACCAGCAGCTTGAGGGAAGAAGCTGCTTCGGTGTTTGCTGCACATTTCTCTCTTATCAAAGTGTGATAAGATATTGTATGCTAAGATAAGCTATAGAACGACACTAAAATACAACAGAAGGAAGGAGCAATCAGCAGAAACGTGCTCTCAGACATGTGCTAATACTGAACAATAATGTAGCTCTTGACAATATAACTGCGAAATATGACTAATAAATGTTTGTACTTCTGCACTGTAAACATTTGAAGTGATGACTTTTACTTTTAAGTATGGTATTATATTTTTTATATAAGTTTCTGAAGCTCACTCTGGGAAAGAAAGCAAATACATGTATTTTCCAAAAATGATGAACTATCCCTTTAACTGTGTTTGAGAACACTTTGCTTGCTGCTATTGAAGATTTCCTCCAACATCCACAACATCATCTTCCGTCCACTCTGTGAAGAATAAAAAGAAAGAGACGTTCAAAGCGCTGCATTATAAAAATGGCACATTTATTGCTACAGAACGGTCATGAACATGAACCTCATTGAATTCACTACAAGATGAGAACCAACAGGCAGCGAACGGCCAACTGTTGGGCTGGTACGAGGAGAATAAAACCCTCAGCACAGAAACCAAAAAGAACCTCTTCGCCAACATCTCCACTGATCTGGAATTAAAAACAAAGTGTGATAATAACAACATCAACAATGACAGCAACCATAAGGACGATAATAATTATATGACATTGAAAAAAAAGAATACGACATTAATCAGAAATAATAAAGAAAATGGAAGTGTAGAAAGAACACATGCACCAGGCGCTCAGCCACACAACTGTGTTTCTGTATGTTTTTACATTGTTATATTGTCTGATATTTTGTGCCGTCATGTGTTGCCGGCTGGGATGGGACGCCCCCAACTGTGGCCTCTAACCGTGAACCATCACACGCGAAACCTCACAGGCTCATCTTCAGTAACACATGATTCAAATAAAACCTCTTAAAACATAACAAAACAAAGTCACACATTATTTTAATCATTCACTTTTGAACATTTCCAAAAATGACAAAGGGGGTATTTTATTGTACTTATTCTATTGTCATACAGCAATCTGACTTTTGATTTTTTTCTTTACTCTTTTTCAGTATGGTATAAAAGGATCAGCCCTCTAAAAAACAAGCCAAATATATTTTAATTCATGATTGATTTACTTTAAATTTTGCATTAGTACTAGGTTGTGTAAGTGTACTCCATAGCAAAAGACGACTCGACAAAGGCAAAGACAAAAAGCCCAGGCACTGACAACAGGGTAATTCTGCTTTATGTATTTTTTTCCCATCTTTTCAACTGAGCTGCATCCCAAGAAAGAAGAAGAAAGAAAAAAAGGACACAGCTCTTATATTTTCACCTTCATACAATGATAATACTGAAAAATGAAGCATGTCTTTGAAAACAACCAATAATACTCACAGAGAGAACATGATGAACTGAATAAGTAGATGAGTCAACATCATCTCAGTCACCTGTTTATTTGTGCTTCTTGCTCATGCTGTTGGAAACTACAGGGTCCAGTGTCCTGTGTGCCAAGGACGTTTCATTGTTTTTAATCTTTCAATGAATTGTTTCCTGGTATCACTAATTTGTGTTTACATCACTCTTTTACTTCTAGAAGTTTGGGCCAGACAATTACTACATCGTATACTGATTCCTGACCTCTGACCCCCACGGCTTATTTGTTTGCTGTTGTTCTCATGGGTGGCTGTTTGAACTGTCGTGTTTAGTCTGAAAATTGTTTTCTGGGTCGAACGCCATTTTTCCTTGAAGTGATGTGAAACAGGCTTTGCAATAGACTTTGAAGTATGTAACCTCTCGTTTGGTGATCAGGGGGTGGAGGTGTTACCCAACCAGCAGTGAGATATATTAACACCTGGCATATTAAAAAGGCAGTACACTTGCATAAAATAACAGGGTGTTCAATGCACCATTTCCGTTTAAATACATGTTTTGTCGTCTACAAGAATGGCAACAATCATTAGAGATGGATGGAGCTGTGCAGGTTGTTGTTAATGGACTTGCAGAAACTACAAACCTTTAATTTTTCACCAGGTTTGATGTAATAAAATTCCAAACTCTTCAAAGAACCTGTACAGAAGCCGTCCATCTTCAGCTCATCTTAAATGGTCTGTTCAGCAAAATTACAAATAAACCCTTTCTAATACTTTCCTAGTGGTTTGTTTGTGTTCCAAAAAACCAGTATCTAATCCAAATCTGTCGGGTTAGAATAAAAATGCAAAAAGGAAACATTGTGGTTTTAGCAGCAGTTGGCATTGGAGCTATTTGCTGGCCAACATCCACCAGGGGCAGTGATTGCATGCAGCATCTCAAAAGTCCTGTAGAGTTTCCCAGTTTGAAATTTCTCCTGACTGTACTATCTTGGATCTGTGACTAGCTCGTTAGGTTAAATGTACAACATGTAAATCAGACGGCTTTAGACTTGTTGATGATGTATTTTTTTCATGGGCTAGCAGTTTTCCCCTGCTTGCAGTCTTTGTGCTATGCTAGGCTAAATACATCCTGGACCTGTCTCTAATGAGTGCAGAGATGAAACTGATGAGAATGTATGGTGGGAAGAACCAACTGAAAAATCACGACACTGAACATTAAAAAAATCACCAATATACATAATCCAGAAGTTACTGAAATGTAAAATGTCAAAAACTGATCCACTGTGGCTTTGCTGAACATGAATAGCACATGATTTAAGACATTCGAGCTTCAAATATTATTTCATAAAACAGAGTTAATTCAAACCCTAAAAAAGATTATCTCAAGAATGATAAAATCTTCTCACTGTAAGGTTTATTTTATTTCTTTAAATGGCCATCAGTTCACAGGCCCCTGTGGGATTTTAAATAACCTGTGAATGAAAGTTTATTCACTGAACTTAACTCAATTATGTCTGTGTCAGCAAAAACTGAAATACTGGTGTGGTTAATGAACTTAGATCCTAAAATTAAATTAATTTAATCTGAGTTTTTAAAAAGTACAACACATGATTCTGCATAAATAAGTACTGATATATGAACATGAAAAATATACAGAGGATAAGACGTGAAATCAGGCTGCTTTGACTGTTCATTTTGTCATTTTCCTCCACAGGAATTCCAGTACTTTATGCAAAAGAAGTGCTATGTCAACATGCATACTGGTCATTTGTATAAAATATTCAAAATGTTTTTTAATTCTTTTATGTGGAAAAAATACAAATCAAATTTAGTGTTATATAAATGTACCAAATTACAGCTGTGCTACTGATGTTTGCAAGTGCTCATGTCTGGAGGATACCCGAGTGTACTTGTTCATTTAAATGGGGTTAGCTATGAAGAGAAAAGGGAGAAATGCTTCCTGTTTCTAAATACTGCTGGGAAAACAAAGGACAGGAGTGGCCATTTTGAATTCAACTCATTATTGCAGTAAAACTGGTACAGAGTAACAGATTACAAAGCTCATGGCACAGTCACTGAAAAAGAGAAATGAGGTGTGTATGTACAACAAGGAGGGAAAAGAAAAAAAAAAGTTAACATTTTGGCTAATAGAAACATCAGGGGTAACATAAGAATGAAGATACTGTAATTCGGGAGATGATTTGATTATACAACAAAGAGAAAATATGAAATGAAGCATCACAAAAATAACGTTACTTAAAAAATACATTTAGCACTTACACTGACAGATTCAATCCTAGTGTTTAACCTAGGTCCAATTCAAAGCAGCTTTTCCTTTTGATAAAAAGCTCAATTTCAATGGTAAACACTCAAAACAAATGACTGAAACTGCCTTGCACATGATCTGATATCTTTTTGGGAAAATAGCTGATAAGATTGTTTGCTGACGACCTGCTCTTTTATATTAGCAACACTCCAATCTTTTACAAAATTTTCATATATTAATCTTGAATCAGGTGCTGAGGGTCTTTCTTTTAATCATCATTTACAACCCATCTTGAAGGAAACAAATGCACCAGAGTCAGAGCCGGCCCAAAGCCACCAGGGGGAACCAAAGTGAATGTGAATTCTCTTTGGGAACCTCGGTTAAATTTTTGTTCTAAGTTATGTAATTAAACATAAAATCATTGATTTTTGTCATACCACACTATAACAATTTAAGTATTATAACAAAATGCTTATAACAACAAAAAGTTTGGGTTGTCTATATGAATTTTACATATAAAATCAGGTAGCGGATTTTTGAGCTATGATATGTTTTTATGAATTTTTGCATTTGCACTTACCATAATAATGCATTTTACAGAACAAGAATTTGGGTTTTTAATTTTTTGCTTTACCAGTTAAATTTTTTCTATGAAAATCTAAATCAAATTTAATTCTTTGCATGGCGGTAAAAAATGGCTCACGCCGGCTCTGACACAAGTGATTCTTGGTGCAAGTAAAGACAATGAATTGACTTACACTTCAGATGGTCGGCAACCAAAACCACATACAGTACTGAGCACCACTGACCGAAACTAAAAGTTGGCACCTGGCTACTGAACGGACAAATACAACCTCACTAAAAATCAAAACTAAAGTTCATCATCATCATCGCCTCTCGCTGGCAAGTCCTCACCCCACAGAAACCCCACAGAAAATGTTTTATGACTATTTACACATTTCTCTGCAAAAATACAATTAAAAATGGTAATGTCATGAGGCATGGAGAATTAAACAAATATCATATATCTTTTATGATTTCTGATTCCTTCCACGAACCCTCAAAATTGTTCCCCACAGATAATAAACATAATGTGGAAAAAAAAATGATTCGGAACTTTTGACCTCACTACATTTTCAATGTGACACATTTTTCAACACACACTGAATTTTACTTTTTCATCTTTTAACAAAAAAACCGATACAACATATCTCTAAAACACAAAATAACAACAGTCTACATGTAAAAATATAACTTTTACATACACAATTTCAAAATAATGGTAAAGTTTGCCATTTTGTTGCATACAATTTACAAATGTCTGTGTGTTGTTGCCTTGGATAGATAGCAGTGAATGGAGCTGATGGAACTCCGGTCCCATTTTGTCCTGCGCAGGGTGCCGTACTAGTCAGAGAGTGATGTCATGGCAACAACAAATAACACAACAAAGTCAGTTGAAAATTTATAACACTGAGGGGCCTCGCCAACTTCTGCCAGTTCAGTCTTTGAGAAAATAATTCCTCCCCAAGCACTCCTTTGCAACAGAAAAAAAACCAAAATAACAGAAAATGGCACCCTCCTTATATATCGTATATATATTTTTGTACATTTATATATAGATTGATTTATTCAAATAGA
The DNA here is from genome assembly GCA_037975185.1 of Centropyge bicolor. Taxonomy (NCBI): domain Eukaryota; kingdom Metazoa; phylum Chordata; class Actinopteri; family Pomacanthidae; genus Centropyge; species Centropyge bicolor. The sequence goes on along the minus strand of JBBMOC010000095.1, from coordinate 517,155 downwards.
TTCTTTTCCAGTTTCCGTGCCTTCTTGTTGATTGGGTAGGATTTTAACCGCGTCAAAATGATCACCGACAGAGAACAATGCTGCCGGATAGCGAATTGTGTTGTTTTTTTGTTTTTCTTTTTATTTTGTTTTTTACATTTTCTATAATAGACATGTAAACCAGAACAGACAAAGAAAAAGTAATAAGAGAAAAGATTCTTCTTAAAAAAGAGAGAGAGAGAAAAAAAAAATCTGTTTTACAACATACGACCACACACTTTGTACTGAAGACTACATTGGCTTACGGACAAGCCGATCAAATATTGATAAAAAGCTGATAAGCTATAATACAAGAAGAGACGCGTTGTTCACCATGGAAACAGGGCTGGGGCTTGGAACAGGAAGGACTGGGGGTTATGGAGGACTCGGGGGGACGGAAAGGACTGGGACGGGGGCTCGTCTTGCTAAATCAAGCGTCTGTCTCATTGGCTCGAAGCCAGAACACGCTGTCTACTTACATATAAGCGTACAGTACATTAAATACAGTTTAGTTTTTTTTATCCAAAAAATACTTTTTTTTCCTTTTTAGCTTTTTTTAAATTCCCAGGTCTGGTAAAAAACCTGACTGCATAGAACCTAACGACTAAGAACAGGTTTCCCTAAGCTTGCATCCTATTAAAAGACCAGGTAAATGTCCTCCTCTGGCAACTCGAATGATATGAACTCTAAAAAGGCACATTGGTAGAATTGTGAATGTTCAAATTGCATCTGTGGGAACGCTTAGGTGGGGCAAGAGGCTGGGAAGAGGGGCTAGGGCTCTGGTTTAGGGCTCATAAGGCTAGGGTCAGCAGAGAAGACAAATCTGGAACTGGAGATTAAACATAGGCCTGGATTGAGGAGGGTTCAAACTGGGGCAAGGGTGAAAGGGGGACTCTCGGATTGACAGAACAATGGAGGTTCTTGCAGATATTCCAGTTACCTTCGTCTGTTGCTGGAGAGAAGACCTTGATGCATAGCAGCGCAATAAACATTAACATCTTCATTCTGACCTATCATGCCTTGATTCACTTATTCCTGGTCACAGTCATGACTTTTGCCTACGCAAGTCCTGTCTTGGCCTGATCCTGTCAAGTTGATGTTGACTTCTACTGAACTTCTAAACCTGAATAAGCCTCAATAGAAGAGGCAGCACTTTGAACTTCTAAAGAGATACACTGTATTAGCCGTTGGACCTCTGGATTGGACCTCCCTCAGATGTAAACCACTTATCTCGTCTCAACCGATTAAAACACGTCTATTTTTGAACAAATGTTTTGAATCTCAATGTATTGTAACCAAACCAATGTAATCAAAATCTCAGGACTCTACATCAGGTGTGTCTGGGCACTGTATTAATACTAGACTCATGATGAATGATACAATACACACTCTTTTCTGGGGGTATCTAAGTGCTGCTAGCTGTAGCTGATGTTAAGGCCAAATCAGCCAAACACCATCACGGCACCACCACAAACAAAGGATTGCATGGCCAATTAAATTTGAAGTAGTTAATGGTTCCAGCAACAGACAACGCAACAATGGTATAAACTCATTGGCTAGTTGGCCAGACAGCAAATGTCAATCAGAAAGTCCCCCAAGGTTGTTAGTCTCATCAAGGAAGTCTGAGGTTGGGTAAGAGGTTTAGGGTAATGATTGGCCACATAAACCAGGAACCAGGAAATGAGAGAATCTAATGAATCCAACACAGGAATGCTTTGACTACTGCTGCTTGGCCCCTAGAAGAAAATTATACACCCCTCACCCCAATGATTGTTCCCTTGCTTCCCCTGCAGCGTCGTCATCATTTTGACCTCTGGATTCTCTGTTTTTCCTTGTCTACCTCCAAATTTCCAGCTCCTCGGGATGTTGGCCCACTTCAATCCTTTCATTTTTCCTTACCCTTCCATGACTCCAAAAACTCTCATAGTTCAGGCCTTCGAGACATCGGGAGCACTCGATTCAAGTAGGACGATCGCGATTCAGGGAATGTGCTAAACGTGGAACAGAATTGACTTGAGTGCTCAGTCCAGCCCTCTTCCCTCTTGTCCACCATCTATCTGTCTATCATTTTTTATCATCTGTCCATCCTCTCAACCATCTGCCCAGTAATCTTTCAATTCCAGCAAAGGCCTGGACATCATTTTTCAAACCCTGCCTGCTCTTCACATGCTGGAAAATATCTGACTTTGATGTTTGCTCGAACTCTTTTTTCCGTCAGCATTTTTGCATTTGCACTACAAACCCACAATGACAATCTCAAATGAAGCTGTCGAGAAAAGTCTTGCCTTCCTGCCTTCATTTAGAAGTACACTTTTTAATTACAGCATGATTCTTTCTTCCTGTCTTCTGTAACCTTCAATAATTTAAACACCCCAGTCCCTCTGGAGTCACTCACTGATTGATTGATTAACTGATTGAATGATTGATTCTCAAGGTATTCTCTTCCTCTCAGTAGATACACAGATGGGTCAACTGTCCAGGCTTTTGTATTTGTTAGAAAATGTTAGCAGTTCATACATTTTCGCCCTTTGTTAAACAAAGTCGATGTGGCTATTAGCATGAAACACCAATAAAAATACATAAACATGCTCAGATTTTTGTTTACACTGGCAACCTATTGTAAATATTTGCAGTTTGCGAAGGAATGCATTAGAAGGGGAAGAACGAGTTGCCCCAATTTTTCTTGTTTAGCCCCACTTCGTTCTTGGCATCTATGATAGTCAAAAAGCAAACTAAATTTTTGTTCAGATCATCCAGCACATCAGTTGTCTCCGAAGCAGAAGGGTCACAACAGATTCCTAATATCTTCTTCATTTTCATTTCTAATTTAATCTGTGAAAAGATGTGGTTTGTAAGGGGATTTATGAGTGGGCAGCTTGCTTCCATGATACTTCCTGTTCTTTTTTTTTTTTCTTTTTTAGTTTGTTTCCTTTGCTTCTCCATGTGTATCTATCTGACTCGTTTGCATCCAAGAGGAGATCAGGCACAGCTTCATCCACAGTGTGGCGTTAGATTGCCATTCAGTCAGAGACGCGCTGAAGCTGCGTTCAACAACAGCTGCGCAATGTTGCTTTAAAAAAAAAAAAAAATCTCTTTAACACTTTGTGATATGTTTTGCTCCGTTCTGAACAACCCTCCCTGACTTGTACCCTCCTCACTGCCTGCGTCCAGTTGCACTTTTTTAACAAGTTTTTTTGTCGTGTTTTCCTTTTCTCATATATATACTATATATAGAACACTTTTGTTCTTTAAAACTGGGAATGCTGATAAAACAAGTAGTACAAGAAGAAGAATTTCTTGGATGATACGATTCCAAAGACTTTTGTCCATTGCTGTCACTTTGTGTCAAAAGCTTCCACAAACTGCCACTTTGTAGCAGCCATGTTACAGCGGCCATCTTAACATCTCCACAAAGAAGCATCCAGTTCACTTCAGCTGGAGATGCAAAGTGACGAAAGCGACTAATGCGACTCTGCAGTTCATGTTCTTGACAGAAGAAGGAGACGAAGGTGAAGAGGAGGACCAGAGGCGACAGACGAGAGGAGAGAAAGAGGCTGATCTGATTGGTCAGGCCGAAGTTCCAGAGAATCTGATTGGTCAGGTTGAAGCAACAACGGGTTTAATCGATTGCCGGGCTGTCATGGAAACGCCGTCAGAGGAAGTGGTCACTCATCATCTTGATGAACTCTGGCACCTTGGACCTGTAGAGACAAAGAGGAAACATGAGGGAAGGAAAAATTAGATCGGAAACTCACATATCACATTACACACAAACACACGCCGACATAAAGTGGCCCCTAGTGGTAGCAGTATTGAATCCACTCCACAACAATAGCAGGGCTGAAAATATGAAGTTTGTCCTGTCATTAGGAAAAAATAATGGAATGTCAACAATAGGAAAATGTAAGGATGTGGGGAATTTGGGAATATGCTCAAGAAAATCCATGACAATCACGGCTAAATCTAATCATTTGTTGTTTCTTTGGCACAGGTGGACATTTCGGTCTGATGTTGACGCCAAAGTAAAGGTCCGGCGTTACCAACCATTAGCATTCATCCTCTGGCGACCATGAATATTCACAGCTATTTTCATGCCATTCTGGCTGGTAGTACTTATGTAAGAAATCCACAATGCCACAAGTAAATAGGCTGTGACGATGGGTTGAGTTACTCTTTATATGAATGTACATTTTTTTGGAAACTTCATTTCTTTCATTATGAAGCTTTTGCAGATGATGAACTATTGGGTCACTTCTGCTCCTCATCCTTTGATAATTCAACATTACGAAACACTTCAAAATACGCTCTTCTTTTTACACATTTAACCTCCTCTGTGATTCAACATGGAAACAAAAATGCTATTTAAGTGTTTTAAAAGAAAACAAAGTTGTAGAATAAAAAACAGAAATAACACACACTCAGTAAAAAGCAGCGACAAACACACACAGTCACACATTAAAATCACACTTACTGCCAATCTGTTGTTAAAATGTACCCGGACCTGACAGATACTCAAGTTCTGGCCTCTGTTTTAAGCCAGCTGAAATATCATCAGCTCTGCCAGATTTTAACTGTCAGGAACTGAATGACGCGCTACGACAAATTCATTCAAATGATGGAAGAAATTGAATCTAAATAGCTCATTTGGTCCACATGTCGTCTGTGTAAGTTTTAACCTTTTCTTGGCTTGCTTGGTGTAAAGTTACAGTCAAATAAATAAATAAAAAATTATTTTAGTTCATAGTGAAGTTCAGAATTGCTATTACTGAGCAAATTTATTTAAAACTAATTTATTTACTGAAACCTAACAATACATGTTGGATGCTAGCACATATTGCCTTGTGGCCCTACTACTAAATTTCCTTTACCAATCTCAGATCAGACCTCTGACTTCGTAGATGCAATATTTAAATCTAGACATACCTGTTTTTATAACGATTATTTATTCAGGGACACTTTGCTGGAGACAACATCCTGCTGACAGTCAAAATGTTTAACACACTCACCTCTATTGGAATAATTTTTAAAGTATTACGTGTGTATTTTGACTGACATCAAATGTGAAATCTTTTTTCTTTGTTAATATTTTCCTGGCTAGCTTGGTGCAACTAGCACCAATAGAACTGATCAAGTGATGTGTTGGTTTGGTGATATAAACTGAACAGGATATCAAAGTGTATTTTTAATATATATTTTACAACATTTTTTTTTCAGTTGCTATAATTCTGCAGGACACACATGGTTAAAAAGTACACAGACACTAATGGACAAATGATCGACAAATGACAACTTGTACAGCTTTAGAGATAACTTTTGACCCTGAAAACAGGAATGTCCTTTTCCAATTTCATATAAAACACTATATTTACTGTTGACCTCAACTTGTATTTACAGGAGGTATGTTTAGTTTGCCATAGATGTTACATTTTATGGCAAGTGATAGGGTTTATAAATGATAGCTTGTTAAAGTTTCTTGACTAGTTTCTAAATCTCTTGGATTGAATTAAAGGTACAACAGCAGATTAGTTTCTAAGTGAAATCTGACCATTCAGGGGGGGAGGAGATGTTGCTGCGTTTTACATTTGTCCCAAGGGGTTCGACCCGTCGCCCATGGCGGCAGCGGCGTGGTGTGCGGCGGCCAATGAAAGGGGAGCCCCATCCGATGCCACGGTGACCTTCTCCTCCTCGCGACGCTTCAAACAGGCCGCCTTGGGGTTCAGGTTTCGCTCTGGATAGAGGGAGAGAGAGGGGAGAGATTGTTATTAATTCTGATGTTTTCTGTCAGTTTCAATGTGTCTTGACTGTTTTTTGTGTTCGTTTGGTTTAAAGTTAAGTATTTCTTTGTGCTGGATAACTAAAGTAGTAGTGAGACTGAAATCAAACTGTCAAAAACTTCAGCCTGGTTAAACACATTCAACAGGTGCCGCTGCTGCCCCCTCCTGGAGCTACGGTTGCACTACATGTGCTGAAAATCTAACTTAACCTATTGAACCCTGATTCCGACCTTAAATTTCCCCCTTTAGTTGATTTTACTTAGAAAAAATGAAGCATATTTTATGCCTTAATACTATATTGTCGCAGTGGTTCATTGAAGCTGTATGCTGTTTTCAATTACCCAAGAAATCAAACCCAAGGACTGATCATTGATGTGTTTTTAATAAAACATAAGCACAATAATCAGGCTTTGGAAACACAGGCAATACTTCAAGAGTATCAATGCATTATATGTTTTGATAAGATGAGAAAAATTTTAAATATCTTATATACCAATGTCACTGCAGCTACAGCTGCTTATTGCAAGCAAAGTAGAACTGTAGAATTAAAAAAAGTAGGCAGGAAAGTTCACATTTTAACAGTATTTGTGCCTGTGTAAAATGTCACATTGAATAACTCACTTTTTGATAGTAAATTTTAAATAGTTTCCTTTCAGAACAGACACGGCCATGTGTCTTTCCATGAAACTAACCTCGGACTTGTTGCTCCAGACTGAGGATGACAGCCACGGCCTGGTGCAGGATCAGTAACTTGGTCTGAGGTTTGTCGCTCTTCAGGTGCAGCTGGACCATCCTGCCCAGCTCCTTGAATGCCTCGTTGATGTCGCGCACACGCAGACGCTCCCGCGCGTTGTTGGCCATCCTCCGTTCCCTCTCCCTCTCCATCTTCTGCTCCGGAGACAGGTCCTCGTCGTCGTTGTTGCTATGGTGACCAATGGTGAGGACGAGCAGGGGAAGAGGAAGCGGGGGATGAGGGTAGGACAGGAGGAGGAAGGGGAGGGTTTGAGGATGAAAGCTCAGTTTGTATGTCTGCATGTACAGGCTCATTGAATATGAACCTGCAGCAGATGCTGGATGTTGCCGACCTTCACAAAATGATTCATTTAGTGACAGAATAAAAAGGAACAGGGTTTGGGAACAGAAATCATGTCTGGTATTTCAAATCATAAGACCTCCTCATAAAACTGTGTTTCCAACTTTGAGAAGTTTACTGTAGATTGTTCTTACCGATCAGGACTGAGACATTTAAAATGTGTTTAAAGGAGGACTCCAGTGATTCAGCACTGCACTTCTACAACATTGTCAGATTTACAGAGTAAAGTATTAAAAAAGTTTTTCCTCATCAAGGCCTGTAAACAGACTGTTGTATTTAAAATTGTGGAGTCCCCCTTTTACTGACAACAGCAATCTGAAGTTAAGAGTGCAAACTTGGAGGGGGGTCACATGAGGTCAAGAAGGTGACCATGAGCACAATGCAGTTTGTTTGTTGGATCATACAACCATACGTTCCCAAAGCCTGTATCACAACATGGGCAACATTTCTTATCTCATTCTTATCTTCATCAACAATTTGTATCATCATCATCATCATCATCATGACCGCCACCATCATGAACAAATCTCTGGGTTCGGGATCCAAATGTTTCTGATCTTAGTATTCCTCCAGCTGAGAACTCTCTTGGAGGGGCGAAGGCTGCATGACTGCATCCAGGATGAGAAGTCAACACCAAAATCAACACATGTGATCTTTTTATTACTTCAAATTTAGCTGGCTTAAGTTTTCATAATGAGAGGTTTCACATAATTTGGTCCTTTGAAACAAGTTAAAAAACCCATTTCTGTTGGTGTTGATTTCCCAGCCCTCAAAGTGAGGCGGCACTTCTTTGAGAATATTGGCTGTGGGCTCTACTCTGCTGTGTGAGAAACAGTTAAAACCAGGCCCAAGACCATGGAGAGACTGAGGGGATCAACCTGGAGCTGCATGTCACTGGGAAGCTCTCTTCGTCTTTACAGTGCTTTCCTGGTTCACAAAAACCAACAGCAACCATATTAAAAAAAGAGAGCTGCCTGGTGGATGCAGACATTTTCTATACAAGACGTCTCTGTATTAACTGATGTATTTAGCTGTTTCTCATCACACTTGGTCACTTCATCAAAGTCCAGAGGCTGGTTCCCAAAACACCCACAGCTTAAAGTCCTTCCTTGTGTCCTTTCTCTTCGAAATCTACAAAACTCTGTTTATCTTTTTTGTCTTATAAGAGCAATCACGTTCAACTGATGTGTGTTTTGTGGTTGCTGCCTATTAGGGCATTGGGCCCATTTTTTATATAATTTCACTAAGTTGAAGCAGCGATACCACAACATAAAAATACTTTTTAATAAGTAAAAGTCCTGTCTCATGATCAAGTAATTTTCCCATTAAATCTCTCTCAAAAATTGCTAAATTTCCTAGTTTACAATTCCTGCTCCATCCCATGAAAATGCTAAACGATCACATTTCATTTTGGCCTTTTGACGGAGAAAATAAGGGCCACAGATTGCCACTTCAGTTTGCACCAAACCCAATCCAATGTAACATCTTGAACAGGTTCTGTCTCTTGGAGAGGTTCGTTTATCAGTGACACTCTGAACAAGGAAGGTCTCTGAGCCTGCAGGCGTTTTGTGAAAACACAAGTCCCAGCGCAGCTTAGATTTTTGATGGAAGCGAACGTCTGAGCGGTGGGCGGGGTTACCTAGATCTTGACCTATCAATAGCTTTGAGCTCCTTGCTGTCGGCGTCCTCCTTCTTTGAGTCCAGGGGCTTCGAGTCTTGCAGGAGGTTCTCGTCCCCTTCATCCTCAGACTTGATCTCTGAGCTGACGGAGGAGGTGCTCTGGCCCTGGAGGCCTCCGGACAGGGCTGCAGGACGGAGGAGAGAGGAGAGGAGGGCTTAGAAGGTGCATATAGATCCATACAATACATGATCACAAGAAAAAAAGAACAGTTTACGTTAGCTTATTTGTAGCTTGAAATTGGACATATTAATCATCAACACCTTCTATTTGGCCGAAAAATCACACAAGAGGTAACAAAACAGTGGCAAAATAGCTGCAAAGCACTGTCAGCGACATCTAAATTAACATCTAAATAAAATGTAATATCAACACTTCCACTATCAGTTCAGTTTATCATATATGAACTATACACAGTTCATATTCGTGTTGAGTGAATGTTCCCAAGTCAGAATATGTCAGAGTTCCTTTCCTGCCAGCTTGGTGTGAAATGCAGCGTCAGGTGTCCCTGAACACAGCTTATTCTCCAGTTGACCTCCAAGATGGCGGCCTGAGAGAGTCGTGATGCAGACGTACAGCCTCTGTTCCCTCTGTCTGCCTCTCTCCTCGGCTCAACAGTGCAGGCTTTATTTGACGTCTGTATGGATCCGTCACTGGGACGCTGCCAACTTCTCAGTCAACAAACACTCCGCTCTGTTCCCACACACACACCCGCACAGGCAACCAACTGTCGGCCATTTTGAATCTCCGTCTGCCTGACTGGAGGCATTTTGTGTGCAGCTTTGACTGACGGCCTGTGTTTGTGTGTGTGTGTGTGTGTGTGTGTGCGTCTCTTTCCATACAATCGCTGTGTGTTTCTGCATAAATAGCTGCATTTAAAAAGGCTTAAAAGTGTGAAAAGTGACTTTGTTCCTCTGAATGTCTGATTGAACCCAGACAGACACAAACTGACACTGGAGGAGACGGAACACAACAGAAAGATTTATTGACGGTGGCAAGTCTAAATCCCAGTCTGGATCTTAATGAAATCTACTTTCTGGCAGAAGTTTAAGACCCTGTGCGTGAAAAACATTTTCACTACTCTTTGTAAAGTTTACTTTGGCTTTCCAATGTCACATTTTGTTTGACATGTATTGGCACTCGTATTTAATCATTTCCCAAACGTTAGTGTGCCCAAACATTAAAGTGCATTGATTTCTAGTCAACTAACTGAAAACAACAGTGCAACAGTATAAAATGACAGTATCCAAGGAATTATGTTCCTATTGGATGATTCCACATCTCATGATTTATGATCAGCTGCCAACTTTTAGTGCTTTGTAAAATTTGGGTGAACTGACCCTTTAAATTATGTCTGTAATACATAAATTCACATATCGGTGTATGCAATAAAATAAAATAAAATCACCCAACTTGTTGTAGAGAGATAAAGCAGAGTATAATGTATATACATGTACTATAAATATAACCATAATATACTATCAATATAATATTATATATAATAAATCTTGACTGGTCATATTTATTTCGCAGTTGAGAGAGAAGGAGTGAGTGAGAGAGAGAGAGAGAGAGAGAGAGAGAGAGACAGGAAACCACAGCTCTGCTACTGAATTTGAAGTGTTTGCTGCCAAAAACATTTTAATACCCTTTATTTACAGCCTCTACACACCATCAACTCTGTGTGTGTGTGTGTGTGTGTGTGTGAGTAAGGAACAACGTCTTCTTCTGCCTGAGTGTGTGTGTGTCTCTCTCTCCCTCTCACCTCATTACACACTTGGCTGTGGCTGCCGCTGGCTGAACTCTGCTGCCAGCAGACTCATTTTCAGCCTTTAAAAACGAGCTCAGGGCTAATTTGCTCCACAGCGCGCTCATATACACTTTTCCTCCTCCATATTCATATCACACATACTGTATTTATTTACCCTCCTCGTTAGGCTTTTTAGCGCTCGGGCGGTGAAGTCGAGGCTTGCCAGCTGAGCTGATCCATGTGTGCGCCTGCGTTCGCCTGAAAAGCCCCGACTGCACTGAACTCGTTCTCAACTTTCTGATCGGCGTTCAGAGACAGTTTTCCCACCTTCTTTTTTATGTTTTGGTTTTTCCTTTTCACCCCTTTGTTCCTCTTCCTTTTCCCCGTGTTTCATCTTCTTTGTTTCCTCTCTTCTCCATGTGTTCCTCCTCTGCATTGTGTTTTTCATCTGTAACTCCGTTCCTTATCGTCCACTTTATCTCTTTGCTCAACATTGTCTTTTCTTTCTCATCTTCTTTAACGCTGCCTTTCCTCGTCACCTTCTCTCATCTCCTTTCTTCTTCCTCTTCATCTTCCTAATTTACTGTCATCTTTGATTTCTTGGTCCTCCTTTTCATCCTTTTCTACTTATGTATTTCCCATGTGCTTTTGTAATATGTTCATATTTTTTCTTCATTTTTTGTCAGGCTTCTTTTTTACTCTTCCCTTTGAGATTTCACTTATTTTCATTCCTTTTTCATTTCAGTTCAGTTTTAATCTTTATCTACTTTTCTCTCCTTTTAACCTCCTCATTTGTTTCCTCTTTATTAATTTTCTTTTATTATTATATCATTATCATTATTATTACTGGTATTATGTTGTGTTGGAAATTGCTGTGTTTCTGTGTGCACACTGCCTGTGTCTATACAGAAACACACAGTTGCGTGAACAAAACAACAGATGCTGATGGAGTTTGTCCATCACTGATTCTGTGAGTGTTCTGGCTCTGCTCATTGTTCACTAAATAAAGAATTTGGTACAAAAAAAGATGGACACATAAATGGAGACGGTTTTCTTGTCATCTGTAAATGTTTGAACTGAAGTGACTGAAATACAAAAGAGTAATGTAAACCAAAGAATATCTATATGAAGTGACTGATAACACCAGGAAGGAGAAGAAGAGTCCTGATTTGGGGACGCTGGCGGACGCTCAGTGAATCTATGTAACTGATGGCTGACAGCATGACGGGTCTTACCGCGGTACGGGTCCGGCTGGCTGAGGTCCGGCGAGGTGGCTGACTGAACAGGCAGCTGAGGGACCGGCACCTGACCTGCCATCGAGTGTCCGGCACGCAGAGCGCCCACGCCGCTGCCGTCTTCTCTGTGAGAGCCCACCTGGAGAACAGAAAGAGAGAAAAAGATTTTAGGCTGCTCCAATTCTGCAGGTGATACAAAAACAGCAGTGACTCAGATTCTAAACTCTAAAGTCCAGACTAGAGGTGCAATTAGTTATTTTACTTATCACTTTTAGTTTAGTCTATAAAATGTTGAAAAATTGTGGAAAATGCTCATCACAATTTTTAAAAAGTGATGTCTTCAAATTTTTCATTTTGTCCAGCCAACTGTCTAAAACCTTCATTTACTATCATGAATTACAACAAAAGCAAATCCTTACATTTAAGAAAGCAAATGTTTGAAAAATGTCTGAATCAATAAACGGACTATCAAAATAACTGGCAATTAATTTTCTTACAACTCACTAATCTCTTAATTGACCAATCATTGCAGCTGGAGTCCAGATGCAGTCTGAACCTGGTTCAGGCCTGAACGGGTGGTTTCAGGTCTGCAACGTCTCTGAACACCCCTGGACCTTCATTAGGTTGTGTTAAATTATATTACCGTAACATTTTTTAAACTAGTTTCTTCTTTTAAATCAGAGCTCATTTTGACTACTTTACTATTGAGCCCATTGAAATGAGATTTTCTGTGTTGTTGTGCAATTAAAATAAACAGGTTCAGGATGCCATACAAATACAACTGACTCCAGTTATCTACTACATTCAGTGGTGGCATGTTGTTTTATCAATTATTGTATGAATCCCATTAAGTCCCATAATTACTTATGTCAATTATTAATTATTTGTTATATATTGAAAAAACTATGGTATGCTTTGATTGCATTATTTCTTATACTTCATATTATTTCTTCTTATTGCACTTTTTAGTGAACAGAGTATAAAATGACTACAAGCAAATACAAACTATAATACTAATACTAATATATTTGAATCTGAAAACACTGGAGGAGAGGAAGAAACATTGCAAAACAGTTAAACACATGAGATGGTGAAATGACCAGTATCTCTTCTTTCTTTTTCTTTCTATTTTCCTTGTTTCCCCACCAGATGTTGTAATTCTGTAATTGGCCTGCTGAGGGCATCGTCTGCCTTTCTAAGACACTGAAGATCTCCATCTGTCTCACTCTCTGACAGTCACACACACACACACACACACACACACACACACACACACACTTGTCCGCCCGATGTTTTTTTTCTTCATTTTTCCAGTACTGTACAACTCTGGTAGGCAATCTGAGCTCTGCTCTTCCAAGCTGCCTGTATGTGTGTGTATCTCTCTGTGTGTGTACGTGTGTCTCAGTCCAGGTTCATATCTGCATGTGTGACATGTATACTTACAGTTTTTTTTTTTAACCCGAGTATGTGTTGTTGTTTTTTATGTGTGTATTCAGGGAAATACTGTAAGGGTGTGTGTGTGTGTGTGTGTGTGTGTGTGTGTGTGT
>JBBMOC010000095.1:470778-475778 GCA_037975185.1 Centropyge bicolor | reverse complement strand
CGTGAGACTGCAAGCACAACCAGCCACACTGAGGCTGCATGAGAACACAATGCCTGTGTTTGGTCATGCCTTCGACTGGGGGTCCCCACAGCATGCCTCTGTGTGTGTGTGTGTGTGTGTGTGTGTGTGTGTGTGTGTGTGAGTGCATAGCGTGCGAACACTCAGCCATGACGCTAGCTCGCGCCGCATGACGCAAACCCTGGAACAGCTGTTGAAAGCGCTCTTCTCTCTCTCTCTCTGTCTCCCCCACTGATTCACATCAAAATGAGAAACCCGCTCCACAGCTACACCTAATCTACCTCCATCCTCCAAGAAAGACATGGCTTGCTTTGTTAACTTTAGAGTATTTGCATATGGATGGAACACAGATGTGGTAAAACACAGACAGAAGAAACAAAAGAAAAAAATGAAAAAAGAAAAAAAAAACACTTGAGGCCATTATGAAAAACATCATCTCACTTCCCACACTCCCTGAGAAAAATATTAAAAATAGAAAACAGCCTAAAACACTTTCTGTCAAACAAAATCCGCCTGACTTTTTTTTCTGATCATGAAAAACTCACTGATTTGTTGAAGCTTTCAGCTTTAAAGTCTGAAGGGAAAATGTGGCACTGATTCCCCATGCCCTCCTCTCCTGTGTCTCAAAGCTCTTCAGGACACTATGCAACCAGAGGACCTGAGATATCTGCAGCAAACAGCCAGATGTGCACAGGTGTGAAGATGAATGGACAGATAGATAGTGTCAACATTCAGTTCCATGTTAGCATGTGGTCTTTTCCTTCAGTGAGCCCCAGGTTGATGAACTGCAACATACACAAAGTGAGCTGCTCTGGTTGTCAGGAAAAAAAACACGGGATTAAATGAGGACAAGGATGTAACAAACTTTCCTCACTGCGATGAAAAGCACAGACCCCACGCCTTAGGGTCCCTACTGGGACACCACCGACGACTCAAGGAAGGACAACATCCAGATAGGAACAGTGTGGAACGGCATGAAGCCAGTCTCGCCGTTTGAAAACATAAACCCCACAATGTAACTTGTGTATAGTGACATCAAGCTCTAAGGTTGGAGAGGCTTACTTCCAATCACACCCAACATCCCATCGAAGTGGTCAGGCGTGATTTCTTACACTGACCACACCCTGTTATGTAGCATCAAATCAGATTTGGTAGCATGTTTATTGATCTTGCTGTTGAGAAGTGTTTCACCTGCCAGTTCGCCACTCTTAAAAAAACAGGTCAACCCATACTATGGTAGACCATGATAGTGGTTTTGCATATTTGAGCTTCTTTACCTCGACTCATGTTCACATGAAATCAATTCGCAGTATATACATTTTTTTCTTTGGTTTCCACACTGTGTGTTAGAATCATTAAAATGTATGGAATGCAAATATGTCAGCTGTGTTTTTACTGCATCACCATACAATCAGAGCGTGGCAGTCAAATAAAAGCAGACTTGATGTGCAGTGTAAAACTCAAGGCTCAACAAGTTTTGACCAAGAACTGGCTGTAATGGTATATCAAATATAATCATAAATCATCCACAGCATGCATCTGAAATATTCACCAGTAAGTTCGATCCCCCAGTATGCACAGTGCTTTGTTGTGACTGTGCATTTGCGTTAGTAAAGTTAAGTAAAGTAGCTGTTTTCCAGAGCATAACCTTGTGTCGGCTGTGTTTACTTCCTGGAAAGATGCCGACCCAGCGATAAACGCCACAACAATCAGGACGTCTGAGTAGCAGGGAACACTAAGAACTGTGGGAATGAAAGGCTGAGGTCAGGAAACAACACACCCCTGTCGCCCCCTCGCCTCTCACCCCACACTTACACACACAAACACACACACAAACACACACACACACACTTGCAGAGATACAAATATAAAACCACAGATGTAAGGTGCTAAGAGGAGCTAATCAACTGGGAGCAGTTAGTGCCTTCCCACAATACACCTTGCAGGAGTTTTAAAGATCCACATCCTCTACTTTCAGAGCACACACACACACACACACACACACACACACACACACACACACACACACACATCTACATGTCTGTAAATGTCATTAGAGCCAAACTAAAATTCCCTCAAACTTCCTCCTCCTCCTCTTCTTCCCCTCTGAGAACTGCGTTTGTGCTCTGATGATAAAACCACATTTATTGACCCAAAGCCTTTACAAGAAAATGCACACACTCACTCCCACACACACACACACACACAAGCTTGCGTTGTTCCTGTTGAAAATATTTAGATTTATGTCTCATGTCGTACTGGCATACTTTCCCATTGAATGTGTTGTTACACTGGTGACGAAAGGCTGTGATTTGTGTGCATAGTTGTCTATGTGTACAAGTGTGTTTATGTAAGTGTGTGTGTGCAACTTTGTGTGTGTGTGTGTGTTTGTGTGTGTGTTACAGACAGACAGAAACAGGTGCAGAGTATGTTTAAGTCTGAGGAATGTAGAGAGACACAATAACAACCTCACTTCCTGCAGTCTGTAACACACACACACACACACACACACACACACACACACACACACACACACACACACACACACACAGAGCAGTATCAGTATTCCCACAGTTAGCGAGTGGACCTCAAGCCAATCAGAGGAATCCTCGACAGTGTTGTCATTTTACTGAGCACTGGGAGACCACAAGCCAGAGAGAAATACTGTGAAACATGACAGAAGTCAGTGCATCTCCAGTCAATAACATGTCGAAGCTGGGTGCTCGGATGTGTGAATGTAATCATTATCCAATGGTCTGAGGATATTAGAATTTCAACGACAATAAGAATACAACAGAAAGCAGTCAAACCACGTGTGGAAAATAAATCCTGTGCTGTGAAATGAAGCACAATCAGACAAAGCAGATCTGCCTGCAACAATAGAGGCCATAATAGAAACCAATGTGACCAGTTGTGTCAAAGTTTGATCTGGACCACAGAGCATGAAGTTCCCTGTATCACAACAGACACACAGTGGAACCAGTTTAATGAGCTGAGACAAAACAGAAATGAGTGATTTTGTACAGTAAACTTAACGGAAACATATTAAAACAGTTTAGACATTATCTTAGATTCATGGAAATCTAATCTAATCTAATGGAAACAAAAACAAACCAAACCCTGTTCTTTGTCTTTGTACCACAGTAGTTACATACAACAGTTCTTGTACTACAATAAAAACCTTTTAGAAACCATCAGAGCCGGTTTCTCACAATATAACAGCTTTCTTATAAATACTTATTTCATCACAGGAGAAACTGGAGTGGAACCAAACAAACTCGGCCACAATCAGGTCATAAAAACTAAAATCACACTAGTGTTAAGTTATGCTATGAGCTGCAGCAGAAACAGAACAGGAACCACTCACACCAGCTGAAACACAGTAGAAACCAGGAGAAACAGTTCTCTCATTACAACAGAAACCCAGTGGAAACCAGCAGAACCAGGTCCCTCCATAGAACCAATGATGAAGCCAGTTGAACCTGTTGTGTAAAAGGATCATCTGCAGCAGTAGAAACCCAGAGAGAACCCAGTCAAAGTGGTTGTGTAACCTCCTGCTGAGTCGTGGTGTCTGACGGATTGAATCTTCATAGAACACCAAACACTGCAGATTCCATCAAAGCTTTGTGCTGCGCCGCCCCCAGCAACAAGACGGGAAAATAAAGACACATTCCAATAAAAAAACGATTCCTCATGGAGCTAACACACACACACACACACACACATTCAGAGCAACCAGCTGACTCACTGACCTGAAACACAGGTACAATCACAAACAGCAAGCATTGAATTAGAAAGAGAAAACAGTAGAAGTAGACCGACCGACTGACTGATCACCTCCAATACATTTAATATTTAGTCTGAGACAGTCATGAGACCCAAGAAGAATAATATCCAAAGAAGTTAAAATGACATCAGCAAACGATCATCATACAGAAACCAGAAACTAATTGATTGAATTTACAACAATACGAGAGAAAAAAGAGAGCAAATGAAAAAAAAAAAAGTTGGGTCATGACTGTGGAGGCGTTTGTTGTAGAGTCGAGGCAACTTTGAAAAGAGGGAGAAAAGAGAAGAGAAACAAACAGAGGTTATTTTCTCTGCAGTGTTTCAGCTCTGACTTGTTGACATCGGTGGAAATGCTGCCGGGCCCTGAAGCGTTTGTTCGAAGAGACTGCAGAGAGAGTGGAGGAACAATGAATGGAACAAAGTGAAATACTAAAAGTTGGATGCAGATGAAAAGACAGTAAACGGAAACAAACGAGAGAAAAATAAAATGAGAGCAAAGAGAAGAAGAAAAGAGCAAGGAGACTTTTGGTCTTTGTTTAGTGTTTGATGCTTCTTCTCTCCGTTATTGTCTCCAAATGTGGGGAGCATCTGTTCCACCTCTCTGTTCCTCCCTCTCCTCCAGCTCCTCTGCGCTGACACAAAGATGAAGGGATGGATGGGCAGGAGAAGAAGGAAGAGAAGAAGGAGCTCCTGATCTTCCTCCTCCTCTTCCTCACTCCTTTGGCCTCACTAACCGTCCTCAGACACATTTGGGAATTAAGATGAGTGTAAAAACAGTTTGCTTATCATACATCATAATTTGCAAAGACACCAAGAAACTCAGCTCAAAGTGTTGTTGAACAGGATGCAAACACTAAATGTGGAGGCATGAAGCTACACAATGACAATGTTTCTGGATGAACCTCTGGGGAACATGATATGGCGAGCCTCCACAAGAACAAGACGAGGAGTGTGTTGTGCTGTCAGCTCTGTGAGGCTGTTCCCAGCTAAATGCTAACGTGCCGTGTTTCAGTCAAGCGGCAACCTCCGGCGCTGAAAAATGAAGCCAATGCGGAAGTGCAAAAAAGCTGCAGTTCCTCGAATAACCACTAGAGCAGGCTGCAGAAGGGAGTCAATTACATTTGAGCCCCATGTTAAAATGTCCGATTTTACCACAGAGAAAAACATATTTACAGCCTGGTTCAAAACATGGC
>JBBMOC010000095.1:432301-465217 GCA_037975185.1 Centropyge bicolor | reverse complement strand
TGTGTGTGTGTGTGTGTGTGTGTGTGTGTGTGTGTGTGTGTGTGTGGAGTCAACTTAATCAGCTCAGTCAGAATTGATAAAATTTCTGCGACTGTGAAATAACTTTCACAAATTTTAGTTTTTCTTTTCTCTTCCCCGACATCTCCCACAGTCCATCCATCCATCCATCCATCCATCCATCCATCCATCCATCCCAGTAAAGGGGTGTTTGTTTCACGCCATGGAGCCTCCCTGCAGTCATGCTGCCTACCTCTGTTGTGCAGCCACCCAGCTCACCCCGCCCCCTCCATCAAATTCAACACACTCTCACAAAAAGGATTAGAGCCGAAGACTGGAGCAGCACGTGGGGTAGAACGACACTGACTCACACCGCTCTCTCTCTCTCTCTCTCTCTCACTAGAGTATCTGACTTATGGTATTCTTTTTCTTCCATCAGTCGCCGTCTCTCTCCTGACTTGTTTAATTTCCTGTTCCCTTCATGTTTGATTGTCCACCACTCTCAGCTCCTTCAACATTTCACTGACATTTGGTGTTTGGCTCATTAGCTCATATATTACTGCTGATAAGTAACTGAAGTAGCCTGATAATCAGGCTGAATTACTAATTTGTTGAATTCGTTAAGAATGACATTGTGTTAGCTGATTTTGTGATTTCTGTGTGCAGACTGTTTCAATCTAATTTGCCATTTTTCTGTCACTCTTCTTCATGGATGGATGTAGCTTGGTTGACTGTTTCACCAGCAGGGTGATGTGAATGGTGATGGAGATGTGTGGAACCAGGCTCTCAGTAAATGGCACTAAGGCTGTGAAGAGGACAGAACGTTCTGGCTTTCATCTCTGGATCTGACTGGAGTATTTTCAGAACCAAGAGCAGGATATTCACACAGCGACAGACTGTTTGGAATCAATTGTGAACTCAGCAGAACAAATCCCCAGAGCAACAACACGTTCTCTGGAATGACCAGCTCCATGTTGGAGTCAGCAAAGTGTTGAAGAACTGGTGCGAAGAGTCAGACTTTTATAAAGAACCAGCACAACCTTCCAGAGAGAAGACAGAGCAGAGACCTGATGAGACACACCAGGATGTGCACAGACAATCTGAACAACTGAAGTGGAAACAACACTCCGGAGTTTTAATACAAGTCTCCACATTTCCAGACTGACTTGGCACCTTTATGCTACTGAACACGTCATTTACTTAAATAACTAAAGAAAGAGATGAAGACAAGGGAGAACTGACAGAACGAAACTAAAAAGAACAAAGAGGAAATAAGAGTTTCATGATGATTTTTCCCACAGATGCAGAACGTTATCTATAAATCTATACTTTTCTATAATACTGCAGTTTCTTTGTTTGCTTACATTTTAAATGCTTCATCCAGACTGATGATCTGTTTCTAAAACGCATCAAACTAATCCACTGTGAGTGTGTGTGTGTGTGTGTGTGTGTGTGTGTGTGTGTGTGTGTGTGTGTGTTTGTGTGTAATATCATGGCCTTTCACATCTCTTTTCCCGGGAAATTGAGTAGGCTCTTCTCATCACACACACACACACACAAACACACTCAGTCCCAGACCTCTGGCTATTTCCTGTGTCATGGGGGACATTATAAAGCCACATTATGTTCACTATGAGCCTCCATATTCCCCCATCACTGAAATCATCCTGTGTGTGTGTGTGTGAGAGAGAGAGGAGAAATACCCATCAGAGGAAGGAAATAACGAATCGCACTGTGGCTTTTCAGAGCACTGAGGGCTCCATAACTGCAAACACACACACACACACACACACACACACACACACACACACACACACACACACACACACACACACAATCATGTTACCATCACTTCAGAGGACATTACATTGGCTTACGTTGACTTCCTGGAGACTTACACTAACCCTTGCTATAACTACTACTGACCTAACCCGAGTCTTCACCCTAAAATTTAATGATTTATGTTATGGGGACTTGCATTTTGTCCCCACATGGAAGGCGAGTCTCCACAATGTGACTGTGTGAACAGATTTATGTCCCCACAACATGAGCAATATGCATCCACACACACACACACACACACACACACACACACACACACACACACACACACCAAACCAGGATAAATAAGTCTGAATTCATTTGTGCAGCTGGTTTTAGACAAAACTGTCTTACTACAGACTGCAAAGACAAAGATTTTATATAAGAGATGTCAAATTATTTGTTTGATAAATTAGCATTCATATTTTTAAACTTCAGTTTTTTACTTCATTTTCTGACATTGCAGCTTTGTTATTAATAATAACAATAATAGATGTACCTGCCCCCATTGACTTGAAGAGCGTCCAAACGTATTGTGTGTACATGTGTTTACGCAGAGTTCCACCTCTATGTGTCTGTGTGTGTGTGTGCATGCTTACCCCATCTGTGTGAGTGAATAACGAGGCAGCATGTGCACGTCTGTCAGCACACGTGAGAACCATCACATATGTGTGAGTGTGTGTGTGTGTGTGTGATTGCGTGCAGGTTTTCAGGCCGGAGAACAAAAACATTTCTCCACAGGTGACGGCTCTTTACGAGTCTCTTCCACACTCATTTTATTAGCCTCCCATTTTCCTTTCAACCACCAGGAGTTTTTTTTGGCAAAGTCACCACACAGACGTTTTTTTTCCTCTCTCTCTCTTTCACCAATTTCCTTTGATTTAATTACTGCCACATGCTGCCGACTGCCAGCGATCGTTAGCGAAAGAACCGCCTCGACCAACACAGTCCTGACAGGCTGAATGGGGAGGATGGAAACACACGCAAATAAAAACACACGTCAACACACACACACACACACACACACACACACACACACACTGAGGCCTAGTCATGAACAAACACAGGTATAAAAACCAGACAGATGCATAAACAGCTCTGCATTGCGATACTTATTCACATCTTTAAAATTTAAAATGACTGCCAATGCCAAAAAACACAACCTTCCAAGACTCACAAACCTCTCTAACCTGTTTAATAAATAAGACACAACATGTATTCAGACAGTGATGTAGGAAGGTGGATCGTTGAGGTGAACAGTTTCTCCTTATTTCCAGTCTTTGTGCTAAGCTAGGCTAAGCATGTCCAAACATGTTGGAGTATTCCTTTAAATAATATATAGTTCTATCATAAATAGACAAAAGGAAAATGTCAGTTTTTGGAACTCTGGATTTGGACAGTTTGAGTTGGAAAAAGACACACACACATTCTTACCAACACTGAAACACACCCACACACATAGACAAAGTCCGGATCCCCTCAGAGACAGTGATGGAATTGAAAACCTGAACCCATCAAAATCATCTCTTTATCTAACATGTCTATTCCTGTTTGGCCTGAAACAGATGAGGTACACAGGAAAGTGTGTGTGTGTGTGTGTGTGTGTGTGTGTGTGTGTGTGTGTGTGTGTGTGTGTGTGAGAGAGAGTCCTTTATATGACATCCAGCTAATTCCCAAAGGAGAAATGCGTACTTTTTCCTTGTCCCACTCAGGTGCCCAGGGGTCAAAGGTCAACCACCTGGAGCTGATCAGGATTCAGTGTCTTGCTCAAGGGCACTATGGCAGGGCAGATACTGGCATAACCAGGAATTTTAATCCACACCCTGCTGCTTCCTCAGTGTTCGATCTATATGCACAGGCTCCTGACTGCGACTGAGGAAAAAAGACAGGAAGAGAGAGGGAGAGAGAGAGAGAGAGAGAGAGAGAGAGAGAGAGAGAGAGAGAGANCAGGAAGAGAGAGAGAGAGAGAGAGAGAGAGAGAGAGAGAGAGAGAGAGAGAGAGACAGAGAGGGGGGGGGGGTATCTTCTTTGTTGTGGGAGGCAGCAGGAAGGTAGACAAGTGGCAGAGAGACGACAAGAAAAAACCCACACCACAGAGGTAAAGAGCTGGTGTTGAGCCAGTTGGCTGTCTGACAGCTCATTAAGTGGTTTTATAAATAATCAATTGATGAAGTAATTAACAACAAACTAAGTTTCAGGGAGAGAACACTTGTGTGGGACTTTTCTATAGAGGACTGTCCATCATAGATTCACACACACATACACACACATTTATGCACACAGAAACCACAAACACAAAAGGAGTGTGTACATCTACTTTATGTATGAAGTTGAAGTTGCGACCACAAAGTAGCTGTGTCAATACTCCATGAAAGAGCAGTACTAGCCCATAAATAGTAAATATACTGCATTTATATATCTCCTTACAATTTGTTCACACACGCGCACACACACACCAATGACAGCAAACATGCGAGGTTCTGGCCAAGCCATCGTCTGGACATTTCAACACATGAGGGCTGAACTGCCAACCCTGCAATTAATGGACAACCTAGCCCTGTCGTAGCTTCTGAGCCACAGCCGCCTCGACCTCATCAATGCAGCCGAGACGCCTTTGAACAAGGCCCACGACCCCTAACAGTACCCAGAAAAATAACAGAAATCAATCTTTCAGCAAAAAAGTTGATTTCATTCAACCATGACCACGACTGTCCCTAAACTTTGACCACATGTCTAATATTGTAACCATGTCAATGTCCTTGTACGTTGTGTGAGCACTTCAACCACACTGTTAAATTAGACAGATTTCCATAGGCCAAAAGAGCAACAAGTATTCAATGCTTCAGAAAAAAGAAAAAAAAGAAGAGAAATCAGGAAAACACACACACACAATTTTATGTAACAAAAGTTTTTTTTTCTTTCTTATTTTTTTTTAATTATCTTGTGTCCCGTCAGTTTCCTCGGCCCCCAGGCTGGGAGTCACAGCTCAGAGTGACACAAAGGTCAGAAATGGATCTGATTTCAAAAGAGCCCTTAATCACATTGCTACAAAGAAGAATAAATCCAAAGCACGTCACCTGCTGGAAATTATTATGAGAAAAATCTATAAATCTGGATAATAATCCAAAAACTTGAAAAAGAGAAAAAGAGACAAATACAAAGAGAGGCAGACACAGAGAGTGGCGAGCATTTTGATTGGTTGTTTGCTGCCACAATGACAAACATGCACACACATACGCACACACATAAAAACGTGTTCTCTCAGCTGGCATGGTGGCAGCCGGCCCGACAGCCAATCAAAACGCCCGTTGCAGGGCACGCAGCCAATGAGACCTCTGCTCTCTGCGGCAGCCAAGCTGTCAGGGTGAGAACAAGAGCGTAGGAGGCAGCCAGTGTGTGTGTGTGTGTGTGTGTGTGTGTGTGTGTGTGTGTGTGTGTGACTACACACATGGCACACATTGAGTAAGTTTGAGTAAGTTCAATGAATATTTATGGTTTTATTTTTCTTTGCAAAGAGATTAAGAATAGGGTATTTTTGAAAGATGATTTACTGTCATTTGCTTTTCTTTCTCTGCTGTTTATAATTTTGTTTTATTCCCTATTATCTATTTATTATTTATTCCTAACAGCATCAGCAAGAGGATCATTTATTGGTAGCATTTGAGGGAAGTCAGTGTCTTCTTTTATTCCGTGTTTTATTTTCTGTTTGTTCTTTTTTTAACTTGGAGGTTGTCCATACTGAAGCTGTTCTCCCAAATAAAGCTTCATAAATAAATAATCACTGTGTAAATAAATTAAACCGATGACACCTGCAGTCATGAAGGTCGTGTGTGCGTCACCTTGGTTGCACACGGGACGTCCGGCCTGCTGAGCTGCTGTAAACAACTAACTCTGCAGCAAAATAATGACAGATGTAGAAAAAGTCAACACAAACAAGCGTATGAAAGTTCACATTGTCAAAAATGTCATGATTAAACCAGGATTGCTTTGTGATCACATGTCTTCTGAACATATGCTAGTAAAATGTGGATCTGTGCATCGCATCACGATTTGTCTTCACCGTCTCCATCACCTTCTCTAAGATGGCTGCCATGGCATGTGAATCAGATTAATGGATTCCCCTCAAAAAGTTGGAGTGCTACAACACGACCAACGTCACCAGAGCGGCTTGTTGCAGGGACCCCGTTGCCGAGGCAACACGCCGGCAGGCATCTAAAGCCAGCCAAAAACTAAGATGGCTGCCGTGGCATGTTAATTATTGAAGAGGGTGCAGACGGAGAGTGGGGAGCAGCGAGCTCGGCTGCCGGCAGGGTGCTGGGTCACAATCATCCCGTTGCCATGGTGATGCAAGCTGGCGACAGGCACCCGGGTCTCGTTCACCACGGCAACTTAACATGGCAACCGGAGCATCCGACACGTGCGCCAAAACAAACCAAACCAAACACTAAGATGGCTGCGGCAGGAAGTGAGCGACGACAAGACACCGCTCACCTGCTGAGTCAGGTTACATCCATTCACAGTGACAAATATGAGTCTATGAGCTTATCTGTTAAAACTAAACAGTAGTAGTCAAAAAATAATGTAAATGATACGTTGATAAAATTGATAATCATGGAATTATAATAAAGACCTATGGTATCATGGTCATAAGTGAAAGTGTCAGATTTTCAGTCACTTAAATGTCTCATGTTATATTTCTCAGATGCCCTCATAGCCTCTGAAAACAAACAACAGAGCGAGCTTCAGCTTCTAATGTTGGTCAGAGTCCATCTCAGTTCAACCATTCAAACTAAACTAAAAAGATAAAAAATGTGTAAAAACACACCTGCTCTCCTGCTTTTTACAGATAGCACACAGCAACAGTTGGAGAGAGAGCACAGAAGCACTAAACACACCGACATCCATGATCACACTTAATGCTTCATCTTCATCGTATTGGCTGGTAGGGATTTTAACCTTTGACCTCTTCATGCTGAGGGAGGCAGTGCAGCCATTACAGCGTCAGGCTGCTGCATTACACCACCAGATCTCTTTATGTCATCTTTCATGCCATGTCAGAATCAATTTAAAGGTTGCTCAGTTTAGTTTGATGGTGCTGACAAACGAGAGAGTTTGAAAAAAACCCTGAGAACTAATGTGCAGGTTACGCTGACTGGAGAATCTCATGAAGACAAGAGAGTGGAAAAAACGAAAATCTGTTTCCACTGAAGTTACCAGAAAGTTATTTTTAAAGATTTTGGGAAGGGATCAAGGTCAGGAACCTGCTTCAGAGGGACTTAAATGTTTCCTCATGATCACCAAATCTTGAAAAAATAAATATGATAAATTAACTGCGACGGCAAGTTTTCGCTGAATAAATCACGGAGGTAAAATCTTTCTGCATGGAAATTTATTTTGCATGTCACGCTCCAGCTACAAGCTACAAAAAATACACAAGTAAGTTTAAAATGTAATCAAGGTGGCTAAAAACACGAGAAGGAGAGGATTAAACACGATACAATTAAGTGAGATGGAGTTACAAATACACACAGAGGTTTCAGTAGGACGAGTTTTCTAAACTTGTTTATATCATCTGATCTAAATTTGTGCATCTTTTCCTGCAAAGCTTCATCACGATCTGCCAGTTTCAAACACTTTACTTCTGTTTGATCTCCATTCAGATTCACAAAGAATAAAATACAATCTGATGTTGAAAATATTGGGGAGAAAAAGAGCAGCATTAACTGGGTAAATAGAAGCCAGAGGATGCGGAGAGCTCGACGATGCGGCTTCAGAGGTTGTTCCAAGAGCCTGACAGCTTAAATCAAGCCCACCTTCACTGGTTCAAACGGAGCGGACGGTTCCCCCGAACATCTGAGTCTGATCCCGCTCAGCCTGGTGATCCATAAAAATGTTAATAAGGATTAGAGTACCAGCCTCCTGTGTGGACTGACTCACCGGGTTCTGGTCCTGTTTCACTGGGCCTGTCTGCCTTCACAGTCCTCTTTCTTATTTATCTGCCTGTGGCTTCACAATAATCTCCTGCAGGTTTCTGATGCTGGAGGAGATCGTTCGTGGAAAGGAGATGAAAAAAATCAACCAAATCATATCCAGTGTAAACCTTGTGCTCCCACAAACTCACAGTGATTTACATTACATATATCTCAAACACACAAGTAAAAACATGTTGAGCACAAGGAAAGGAACATGAACACAGTGAGTGAAGAGTAAAGACCAGCCAACCTTCACACTGTCGCTCTGCATTACAACGTGAACACACATTGATCGAGTGATCGGTGAAACCCAACAAAACCTACACTGTAGGTATTTACACTGACTACCAAAACTCCTTCCATCAAATACAAATACACCTGAAGTCAAATTAAACAAATCTCTCTTGTAGATGATTGAACACTTACTTTCAAATCCATCCCCACAAACTTGACTTCCTCCATGTGGGGGCTACAGTCAGAAAGTCTTCAATATGACATCATTAAACAGGGCAGACTTCTCCAGTTTAAAGCCCTGCAGAATGTTTATCTGCTTTGATGACGACATTCACAAGATTAATAGAAGTCTCCATACGTGTTAATGACTCAAGAAGCTTTCCCTTGTGTTTAAAAACACACAAACAGCATCTTTTCACTGCTTTCTCTTATCTGTGCTTCTCTGAACTTAAAAGCACTCTTCAGAGCAGGAATACCGTCAGTAATCAAATAAATTAATTCAAATATTTCCCGTCTCAATCTGAACCCGTGACCCCTCAAAAACCAGCACAGAGGAAGCAGTTTCCAGCAGCAGTGTGGAGACGCAGCCGCTAAGAGCCTCTAATAGCCAACATATGGAAGCTCGCTGGTTGCCAGCAACACAATCAGGACGGCATTATTTGGCCCACACTGGAATAATAAAGGAGCCAGATCAAAGAGCTGATTACTTCAGCACTCCAGAGCTGCAAAGTTCTTTTCTGTTTGTTCTTTCTTTATGTCTTTGTTGTCTTTGACTCATTCTTCCTCTCTTTCTTTCTTTCCTTCTTCTTTTACGACCAGGTATAGCCCCATTTCTGGAAGCCCCCCGTATGGAAGCTGGGGAGCATCTTTCACCATGCTTATTGATGAATATGTGTGTGTGTGTGTGTGTGTGTAATTTGAGTTTTGAACCATGGGAGAGGAGACATGATTGCAAAGTGAGGACATTTTGGCAGGTCATCACTTTCACACAGACCAGGGTTCAGACTTGGTTTGAAGGGGTTAGGTTGGGGTTGGGCAGTCAGTTGTGATGGTTAAGGTTGGGGTAAGGGGCTGGGGAATGCGTTGTGTCAGTGAGGGCCCTCACAAGTACAGAAGTACAAACATGTGTGTGTGAATGTGTGTGCGTGTGAGCATTGACGATGTTGGCTGGAGATGCATGAGTACTAACAGCAGCATAAAACAAATGTAGATGGATGGAGAGTGAAAACAGACAGCATCATGCCGACCAGATGTTCGATCACATGACGATAGATAGATAGATAGATAGATAGATAGATAGATAGATAGACGATAGATGGTTTAAGACCTAAAAAGCTTCATTTTTCTTCAGAGGATGTCCGAGGCTCCACTGTTTGTTAGGCTCTGTTATGTGTGTGTGTGCATGCACGCGTGTGTGTGACCTATTTGCGAGCAGCCTGGCAGTGCCAGCGCGGGACAAAATGGGCTTCAAACCAACGGTCCTCTCAGCGTGGCAGGATGGCGATCACTACAATGCCCCAGTGTGTGTGCATGCAGGCCTGTTAAACAGTGTATTCTACACGGATACCAGCCCACTTCAACATGAAAACGCACCATTTGCCGTTCAAAAATAAACATAGATCATGTTGCTCTTTGTTTCATTCATAAGTCAGCATGGAGTAAGGCACTAACACTGCAGGGGCCGCTTGTGCAATTCTCCATTCTGAAAAGACGACACAATGTCCTAACAACTGTTCATTGTTCATTTTGTAACTACTTTGCAAAAACAGAATAGAGAGCGAAGGGAGGACACTCTTCACTGTATTATACAGAACAGTCTTACTGAAAGCGCTGCAGTAAAGACAGCCAAGAAACTGGGTCTCACAAAAAGGGAAAAAAATACAAACTGATAAATTATTAATGCTTCAATTCAGACTGTCCTCCAAATTAAATACCTGATATTTATACCTGATATTTGTTAAAGCTTAGTGACAAATGGTGTCATCAGTGAAATATGAAGACATCAACACAGACTGCTCATATCGCTGCCTTAAAAGACATTGTGCTTTTGAGGTTGTACTTTCAAGGTTAGATGAGTTGGCTCGATGAACTGGTTTAGTTCTTGCAAACACATCAAAAATGCCTTTTTTCATTTTCACAAATTAAAGTGTTTCCTGCATGTTAAAAATGTAAAAAGCATAGTTAATTGGAAAAAAAAACACATAAACATAACTTCCATGTGTTCTAAAAAATAAATGGAGGTTTGAGCTCTATCACAACATTTCTGCTTGTGAAATAATAAATCCTGCATTGTTATAAACAATTCACTCATGACTGCACCTGAAGGCACCATATAGGGGCCACAGTCGTCCCAGACCCCAAACACTCATCCACCTCTCTGACTGGGCGCCGGCTTGTACGATGCTCACATAAACTGTCACTGAATCTAAAGTGCTAACAGAATATGTGTTAACTGTCTGAGCTCCAACACACTGATGCCATTCAGCTGCACTGAGCTGCATTGTGTAAGACACTTTTGTTGTCTTGTTGTTTAAAGTGTGACAGCTGTCCAGTGTTTATCAGCGAGTCCATGCAGCCTCCCTAACAGCTCACCACAGCATGACTGACCCACTAAAACACACGCACACACACACACGCACACACACACACGCACACACACACACACACACACACACACACACACACACACACACACACACACACACACACACGTAACAAAATGACAACAGACCCATTTTCCACTTTGATAATGAAGACTGGGCAGGTTTAATGTGTGTGTGCATGCAGGGGGGCTCTACTCTGAACAAGTGTGTCAGCCCTGGTTTAGTGTGGTGTCTTATACACACACACACACACACACACACACACACACACGAGCGCGCCCAGAACACACAGCTTTTCTTTATTCTCCTGCCAAAAATCTTAACTTACTTAAGCTTGCCTTTTGCTGTGAAGCTTGTGCTTAGTACATATGAGAATAGGCTTTAGCGCGTGCAGACACACACACACACACAGGCAGTGAAAAGCAGCGTCCAGCTAACAGCAACTGGATTGAAGGTCTGAGGTGACATGATACAAGACATGCAACCCAGAGTCCAAAAAACTTATGATGCTGTGTAAAACATAAGTAAAATAGAATGTCATCATTTCTTAATTATTTTTGACATAAACTCAAACAATTGAAAACTCTACAAAAACAATATAGTTAATGTTTTACCTCATTCACTTCAATGATTTTTTGTAAATATCTGCTTCTTCTGAATTTGATGGCAGCAAAATGTTTCAAACAAGTTGGAACAGGAGCAACAAAAGACTGTGAAAGCTGTGGAATGATCCAGAAACACCTGTTTGGATCTTTGCATTATTGGTAAAAACATTGTTGTTTTGTTTGGAAATATTTATGTTTTGCACAGTTTCCCAACTTTTTTGCAATCTAGGTTGTAAAACTCCAGCTGGGCTTTTGAAGTTTTATGCCTCATGTAGCAAAAATTCATCATGTTTTCTGATGAGTGTACTATCTGATATGTAAATGAAACTAGTATTAACTTCAACAAGTCAATGAATCTGTCGAGCATGCTAATCAGATGTGCTAACAAAGACATTAGAAAAAGCAGTCAGTTTTATCAATGATCAGCTCCCAATCAGAAAAGCACATAAATTAGCCTCATCACCAAAGACAGCCAATCAGCAGCTAACAGTCACTGACGCTGACACAAAGGTCTCCAGACTTCCAAGATGGCCGCCAGAGGGCTCGCCGTGCATCTGAGAGGCCTCTGCACCCTGATGGTGTGTGTGGACATACAGTCAGCCAACCAGATACATGAACCAACATCGACTGCTGCTGCTGCCTGTCCCCGTCTGCCAGCTGACCTTGATGTTCAGAGGTTTGATCAGGCTGGCAGACGCTCAGTCAGACACCGGGAATCAAACCTGTGACTCAGAGACACACAGCTTCTCTTCTCATGGACAGGTCAGGGTGGAAACTCCCAGCTATCCAAAGAATGCCGACCCATTCTGCTCTGCTACAGTCCACCTTCCCTTATGGGACACACACACACACACACACACACACACGCACACACACACACACAGATGACTCACTCTTTGACTATGCGAGTGTGTGTGTTGATATGCATGCGCATCAGTTTGGCAGCTGCGACCTTTATAAAGACAGAGAGAGAAAAACTGACAAGAGTCTCTGTTACACAAGCTGCATATTATCAATGAAATACAGCAGATCCTGTGTTTATTTTTGCTGTTTTTGACAAATTCCAGCTGCATTCAGGCAAATTGTTGTCGGTTTCCTAGGTGTCAGAAAATTCAATGTCAGGCTTTTTAGAGGCTTTCAAAGACCAAATCTAAATAAATTTAACACAGTTTTTGACAGACTGAGCAGAGTGTTTTCAGCCAAGTATCGAGTCTGTACTATAAATATACAGTAAAGGGAAGCATCAACAGATAAATCAGTGATCAATTGCAGAGCAGCAAAATACAGCCGAGGCGAAAGAATTAAAAATGAAAGCATCAGAAAACTCTGGAACAGCTTCAATTATCTTGGTATTTATTTAAACATCTTGCTTCCTGTGATAACAAGCTGTGCGTCCATGATCATTTTGCAGCATTTTTGTGGAATTTCATTCATCACATTGTATATCTTTTTATGGTAACCTCTTTTTCCTGGCTTCCTCTGAGGGTTATCATTTCAAATTAAATGTTATGTAACCTCCATATGCGACGGCATTTCTTAAGGTCCACTTTGGATTACATGCGTATCTTTTTGAATGAAACTGTATTTTTAATATTAAATTAAATATAAATACTATATGGCATATATTATCTGTTTTGAATTACATGTGTATTTTATGTTACAAGAGTTTGGATATATTACTACACGATCACAATGTGTATGTGTTGTGAACCGGTAATCATTTGAGAATTTGATGATGACCAATATGTGACCATATGCAGTTTATTTGCAGGTGACAAGGAAGCCACAGAAAATGTTTAAATAAATATCAAGATGCCGTTGAAGTTGGAAAAGAGAAGAGTTTTCGTGCAAGACAAGGCCTCTCTTTATATAGGTATGTTAAACTTGTGTAAAGTTTGTCTCTCTGTTTAAAACTGACCAACTGTGACAGACAATAAATAAATAAATAAATAAACAAACAAAATTAACTTGATCTTGATCATTTTTTTCTGTTAACCAATATCATCATGCATCATTTAAATCTAACAGCCTCTTTTTAACACGGCACACAGTGAAGCTGCATTAACCTCCGACCTAAAACCACACATTCAAAAAAACACATAAATAGAAAGTAAACAGTAAAGATGAACCTCAACGTTAACACTAGTGCTTAATAACATACAGAGACCTGCAGCAAATGAACCAGACTCTAACAAACTACATTAGAAGAATATATAAAACATATACACAATGCAAGTATACGCAAAGCTTGTATATATACACACCTTTATGCAAGATTAAGCATTAAAACGTGTCATTATCACAACACATCAGCTCTTCATCAGCAGCCACTGACATTTATATTTCATGCGACATGTGACAACTATGACATCACTAATGACCTGCTAAGTGCTAATTACCCTTTCCCCTACATTAGCCACGAAGAGCAGAAACATACAAGAACTCGTGAAAGGAGAAGTCTCATCGTAATCTACACTATAAATGTAGAAGACTGTGCAAGACTGTATGGACGTCAGTTAAACATAACTATTCCAATTTCTTTCTTTTTTTTAAAAAAATGTCTCAACGGGTTTATCAGTAACTGTGTTGGTATTTTTAAAAATGTATGGCACCAAATCCAAGAAATTCTTTTCATTATCAGTTAATCTGTTGTTATTTGTCGATTCAGGCAAAGATGACAAACCTTAAACCAACAAACAAACAATCAGCATCACACACCTCTGTGTACCATAACCTTAAAGTGGTCAGTAAACATGTCTCTATGTCATTTTTTTATTTACTTCCTGTCTGATAATTAGAAAAAAAACAAACATGTAGTGTGTAAAGACTGCAGTGAGTGTATGTGTGTATCAGTAGTTCTTTGTGTATCAGTGTGTGTATCAGTGTGTGTATCAGTGTGTGTATCAGTGTGTGTATCAGTAGTTCTTTGTGTATCAGTGTGTGTATCAGTGTGTGTATCAGTGTGTGTATCAGTGTGTGTATCAGCGGCATCAGTGTCAGATAATCTGATGCAGAAGGATTAAGTTTAAGCCTGAATGGTGTGTCAGGCTTTGACCGGCCGGACAACACACACACACACACACACACACTGACTTTAGAGGCACTGGAGAAAAACGGAATGACCCCACTGGCAGGGCAGCACTTTACACTCACATTTTTAAGCATAAATGTGTTTATGGTCATATATAAAAAAGCCTCAGGAGAGTGTATGAAATACTCAGAAACACACAGCAAACGCACACTGATCCTCCAGTACAGAGTGGAGAGGAATACACACACACATACAGATTTTCAATGTTAAATGATTGTTTTTATCTTCATAAAAAGAAAGATAAACAAAAAAACTATTTAACAAAACACACTGTTCGTGCACAAACACATACATTACATGCATTAAAAAACTAAATGCACAAACACATTTTAGTTTAATTTGTTGTATGAAGAGGTTCAACCTCAAAACTGAAACACAGATACTGTAATACAACAAACACTCCTCAAAGACAGAGACACATGTTTTCACCATTTATAAAAAAAACCCAAACTGAGCAAAAACAGAAAACACACACATTTACATATGTATACATAAATAAAACAGATTTTATACTCTTACATGAAGGAAAGACACGTAACACACAATAACACAAAAACACTTTTTTTGAGTTGTTCAAACAGAATAACTCAAGCAGATGGAGATAGAGGCCTGCACACACACACACACACACACACACACACACACACACACACACACACACACACACACGCATACACACAATGCGTCTATTTATAAAGTTATAATTGCATAACACGCTGTGCTCTAATTCCAGCCTACTGAGCACACAGGATGTCCACACACACTGGCTTCACAATGACAAGACACACACGCACACATGAAACTCACCTATACTGTGTGTGTGCTCCTCATACAGACCACACATGCATATGAACATGTGAAAAACACACATTCACTTTATGCCTGCATGTACAAAAAGCCAACGTAAAGAAAAAGATCACACACGCAAACACATGCACCTTCTGTCTATTAAACAACAGCGTCGATACGCAAAAACACACACATTTGCATATTTACTGCTGCAGGCGTGAAAAGCTTCTCTCTGTAGTTCTAGTCATTTTAATATTTTCACCAGAGGAGATTTTAAAATGAGTTGATTCATTACACTGACATTACATAACACTGCAATCAATGCTGTCACTTTAACACTATTTATTGTCCAACAGTGAAACAAATATTTCACCATCACACCTTTTATGTGTAGAGGTACAGAAGATATCCATTTGTTTTTTTTAAATCCCTGCTACATTTATAAAAAATTTGGAAAACAAAGGAAGCATTTCTATGAGTTACAGAGATGTTTTTTAAATTAGATTTTTATTACTAAAGGAATTTTATCAGGACACTTTGGCCTTGACCTTTGACCTCCTCTCAACTGGTTGTGGTTATAAACAACAGCTCCTGCTGTAAGACAGTGACTCAAATCTAAAATGAAAAGAAAATACTCATATAAATGTATATAAATGTACAATTCTTTGCAATAATTGAAACTGAAAATCCACTTGAACATACACATTAATATTTTCATTTTACATTCATTTGAAAAGATGGAACACAAAATATTATTTTGCATCCAACTGTAATTGAAGTACTTTAACTAAAAAACTATGAATTCAATAAGAAATCAATTAAAATCTTTTCACATTCTGAGAGTCGTTTGTCTCAGAAAAGCAGCGAACGCAAAATAAATTGCAGACCAACAGAATGGTCCGTTTAAAGTGTTTAAAGTGTGTTTCCTGTAGCTGCACATTGAGAGGGGACTGCAGGATTTTGGCAGGCTTCTTCAGGACTCTCCTAATTAAAACTTACTGAATATTCAAATGCTGTGTTAGCATAACAATAGCCGGCTGGCCGGGCCGGCTTTAAATGAGGCCTTTTGTTTTAGCCGAGCTTTCTGCTGCCTCATTAAGCTGCTGGAGCTTAAGTTAGCGAGCCGACAGCCGCTAACCGAAAGCTCGGGCCTCGGCCCTCACCCTCCTCCTCTCTCCCCCAATGCCCTCCCCCACACTCTCCCCAAACCAAAGCCCCAATTCAGCCTCTTCACTGTTTGGTCTCGCCGGGCCGCAGCTCACTGCTGCTGCAGCAGATCTGTCCGAGCCTTTCTGTCTCGTCTCTCAAACCCCGACCACTCTGCCCCAGTTTCCACTCGCTCCACTTCTCTGCCTCCATAACACATCGCCCG
Organism: Centropyge bicolor; assembly: GCA_037975185.1. NCBI lineage: Eukaryota > Metazoa > Chordata > Actinopteri > Pomacanthidae > Centropyge > Centropyge bicolor. The sequence goes on along the minus strand of JBBMOC010000095.1, from coordinate 448,733 downwards.
GCCCCAATCTGCTCTCACACAACCACAGAATCACCAAAGCACTTCCAGCTGGCTGAAGCCAGGACACAAGAAGACACACAGCATCACTTTATTACGGCGATTCTCTTATTTGTGTGTTTTCTCTTCCTGCCAGTGACGGCGGGCGTAAACAAGCTGTGACACAGACAGACAGTGAGACAGGGGGGAAAGTGAAGATGGAAAGGAGCTTGGCACTGGATCAAGACCGTCGGCACAATGTGCCATCCAGCAGCCAGCCGCCAAACAAAGCGGTGCCACGCCGAGCCCCGTGGCATCGCCCAACTAAAGAGCTCCGGCTCCGAACGAAGCTGCCCACATACAAAGAAGGCCCTAAACTACAGGGAGAGAGCGGGTACAAAAAGCATAAGGCTCGGGAGCCGATGGCCGACAGCACGGAGCTCGAGCACTGTCGGCCGGATGGAGGCCGGAGACCCGACTGGCTCCGAGAAGACAGAGGACGACTGTTGGTGTGGCAACAACAGAGGCTCTGTTCAGAGCTGCAGAGGTCACATCAGCTAAAAAACCATCTGAGCACAGATAACTCCAAAATCAGGTAAATCACAACCTCAGTAAATTTTTTGTATTTTCCCATATGAGCCAAGAAAATTAAACATGTACAAATACAGGATGTATGAAAGACAGATTCAATTAAAGAAGAATTAGAAAATATAATTTAAACCACAAGAATTAAATCAAATCATAAACCATATTGAAATAAAAGTAATAGATATGAAAAAAATGAAACATTGAAAAAATTTCCCTCAAAAATCTTATCATATATTTTCTCTACAAAATAAAGAATAGCAATTAAATATCTGCTTGCTGTCTTTTTATATTTGGTCATTTTTGAGGACAGCCGTCTTGTGTCTGATTGATGAATTCTCTGAGAAGGCCTGTAAGCTGCGAGTTTGGACTTATGATTCATTTAAATATGTGCTAATTGCTTGCTAATTGCTAATATAATAACAAAGCTTTCAAATTTTGGACAAAGAATTATTTTCTTTATTATTCCTGTCGCCATTTTGCCTCTGTACTGGCTGTCATCTCTTTATTTTCTCCTTTTCTTTAAAGTCGTGGAAAGCAGCAATTAAGAGTCAAAGGTGAGACAAAGGCAGACAGACAGGGGACAGACAGTTCACTGACAGGTGGATCTGTAGGAAACCCCAGCCTTCCATCTTCATTTACACCTGCGACTCACAGACATTCCTGCATTTACGTGAGAAACCTGTAAAATTCATTCACCTTCACTTCATTTTACACCCTGTTTCTCATTTCTAACCTTCACTTCCCCCCATGCTCCCCCCAAATCACTTCACCCTGTTACTGGTGTTTTACAGGTGGGGGACAGACAGACAGGTGGACAGACAGGTTCACAGGAGGTCAGACAGCTTCATGCCTCCTGAAAGACTTTCTCAGATGTATTTTTCTTTTTTGTATCCAGACATGTTTCATGATTTGTGAAACACTGTTGAGCTCATTGTCAAAAATTATAAGCACTTCATCAGTATGTATAAACACAGATATGTAGATAGACAGATGGTAGACCTCCACATTTTTTAGAATTTGCTGCATTGATATTATTTTAATTAAATAAAAATAGATTAAAATAATATAATCCATAAATAAGATCACAGATATTAATATTAAATACTTTCTTTGTGTAATTAAGAGCAGACTTATTTTCAAGCTTTGCCCAAAATATATTTTCTTATTTAAGTTATGACTAAAATAATAGTACTGCTATGATAAGAAACCACAAACACAATTTCAGGCCAAACTATGCCAGAAAAAACAAACAATTTAGGCGATTTATGGAGAAATTAAAAATAAGAAAAGCTTCTGCATGAAACACACAACCCAAAATAAAACCACATGTGTGGCATTTCAACGTTAAGGAAAAAAAACAATACATCAAATCAACAATAAGGCTCTTATTTGGTGCGTTTATGTGCATTTAAAGAAATTGGAAATAAGCGATATAGACAGAGAAATAAAGCTTCGAGCGGATTATTTCAAGCTCAACCTGAAAGCGCAAAATCCGGGACACAAACGGGAGGAACGTTAGCTCATATAATATAATATATATTTTTCTAACAACACACACACACACTGATCACATTTCAGAAGAGACTATCTATCCGACCTTTTTTTTTTTTTTTATCCAAGCAGCTCCTGTCACTTTCCCCGCTCCACACACACACACACACACACACACACACACACACACACACACGTATACACACTCAACTATACCCCCCCTGATAAACAACATCACTGCTGTGTTTTCCAGACACACACTCGTACAGAAAGAGCTCGCGCGCCGTTCGCACTTTGACGCGCGGCGGCGGCGGCGAGACCGACGCGCCGTGAAGTTGGTGCGTCAAAAGCGCCGCTCTTCACCTCCTTCACACCTCCTCTCTCTCTCTCTCTCCTCTTTTCTCTCCCCCCCTCTCTCTCCACCTCCCTCTCTCTCTACTGACTCCCAAAGCCCTGGCGGCGGCAGAAAAAGCAGCAGTGATGGAGGAGCGCGTCTTACCGCTTTGCCGTTGTAGTAGTACATGAGCGAGCTGCCTGTCATCCCGGGGATGGTGTACGCACAATACATGGCTCCTGTCCTCCGCAGACACGAGCTCACCTCGGCTGGTCCCTCTGTCCTCTCCCGCTCTCTCTCTCTTTCTCTCTCTCACTCCCTGTTTGGGTTTATCTCGCTCCCCCCGCCCCTTCTCGTCTCTTCTCCTCCACCTTCTCTTCTTCTTCTTCTTCTTCTCCTCCTCGCTCCTCTTCTTCTGCCTTCAACTTTCTCTGTTATGATCTCAAACTCTCAGCGCTCTCCGCTCGCGTGCTCCTGCCTGCCTGCCTGCGCGTGCTCTTTTTTTTTCTCCCCCGCCGACAATTCCTTCAGTTGCATTTTCCCATATGGCCGAGCCGAGGCACGCGGAATATGCAAAGTAGGCAGAGAGAGAGGGAGAGAGCGAGAGAGGTGCCCCTCCCCTTTCTCTCTCTCTCTGTCTCTCTCTCTCGCTGACACACACGCGCGCGCGGTAAACTGCGCAGACAGAGAACGACTGAAGCGCAGCGCACGCACATGTGAGCGCACATCAGGCTCTTTCAACTTTCCACAGTAAATCTTGAAGTCATCCCTCCTCCCTGCACTTAGTTCTCCGTCCGCCTTTGAACTGAGCCGCATATTCACTTTTTCCACCGCGCTTTCAGACCGCGCGCTTCTTTCAACTCACTCTCCTCCTTTTCACTCCTCCTCCTCTAACATCTCCTCTCTTTTCCTCTCCTCCCCTCTCTTCCTCCCTTGGTCAATCCCCCCCCCTCGTTTACTCCTTTCCTTTTTACTCTCCTCCTCTCTTCCCCTTGTATCCTCTCCTCTCGTTTCCTCCCCTCCTGTCCCCTCTCCCTCCTTTGTTTCCTTCTTTTATATTTCCTCCTTCCTTATTTGCCCTCCTCCTTTCTTCCCTAATTTCCTCTCCTCTTGTTTCCTCCTCTCCTCACCCCTCCTTTTACAACCCCGGTTTCCTCCCCCATCCTTTACACCCTTCCAATCCACTCACCTCTCCTCCATTGCTGCCTCCTCCTGTGCCCCCCTTCTCCTTCCTATCCCTCCTATCCCTTCCCCTCTCTCCTCCCCTCACATTTCCTCCCTTCCTCTCTTGTTTCCTCCTTTCCCATTTCCTCCCCTCTTTTCTTCCCTTGTTCCTCCTCCCTCATTTCCTCCACTGATTCCTTCTCTACCCTTCATCCCTGGTTTCCACCCTTGCTTCCTCACCTCCCCCCTTGTCTCCTCCTCTCACCTCCTTCTTCCTCCCTCGCTTCCTCCGCTCTAGTTTCCTCACCTCCTCCTGTGCTCTCTCCTCTCCTCTCCTCTCACATTGAACCAGATGAACTACATCCAACATGCTTCAGGCCGAAGTGCTGATCTTCAGCTGTCCCAGGTCAGAGGCTTGTACATTTTTCTTTCTGTTTCTCTCAGCACAGAAGAGTCAGTGTGGTTTTAGTGATGTGCTGGTAATCAAAAAACAGAAATTCAAACTGGACTAAAAGTCTTGGAAAGCTTTACATGTTTTTTTTTTCAATGGTATTTCAACAAGTGATTAAGTTTTACTTTTTTTTTTTTTTTTTTTTTTTTTTACATACATTACAGTGGTACTGTTCTCTTCTGCCAACCAACCAGTTTATGATCAGTTTTGATTATTTCCAAACATATTTCCTCGAAAGTGGACCACAATTTTTATAGAATTTGTTGTTTTAATTTTAACAGTTTAAAATGTGTGCATGGAAGCAGTTTGTGAGATCTGTATTTGTGATGACTGGATATTTGTTCTGTTGTCAAATCACATCTGTAGCCTGTTAGTTAAAAATCTAGTTCATTGCCCTTGTATATGTTGAAAGTGAAGTTGACCTTATACCTGATAGGGGACAAGTAAAAATAAAAACTTCCTGCTTTGAATAGAAATGTACTGTCTGTTTCTTTGTAGTTTCAGTAGTGTACAAGTCAGATGACTTTCCTCCAGTCTTCCACAGTCACTGTGTAAACTTCACTACATTTCCTTTTCTTAAATGTTTGAAAAAATATTTCCAGAACAACCAAGTTTTGGTTGCTATGGTGACCTGCCACCAGCAGATGGTGGTGCTCTGACTGATCATCATCAATTTTTAACTCACACACAAACGTGTGCGGCTCAGCCACTGGATTTGTCAATTTCATGATTTTGATGTTTGTTTTTAAATCAGTCTGTAAAAGTTCTGGAATTGTTGACAAGAAAGTTGAAGCAGACCTGGATTCGAGGAATAAGAGTGATGAGCAGGAAAAAGACAGTGCAGTTGTCATCTTACTGTCCATAATCATCTCAAATATTGAAATCAACTGAAGGAAACAATGTTCAAACACAAACTGGCCAATAGGAGGCGCCATAAACACCTCCAAATTATTGATGTGATTTTTCTTGGCGCATAATGTCACTGAAATCATAGACAACTGGCTGTGATTGTTTAATGTGGCCTTTTATCTAAACATAATTGTGTTAAAACAATGCTTCTGTGTGAGGAGCTGTTCAAGTGTTTCAATCAAACTGCTCAGATGGTGCCTGGGAAATTAAAGGTAAACTCTAAAATACCACAGAGCCTCCATTGTAAGTCTGATTGACGGGCAGGTTTGTGTACAGACCCAGAAACACGGACTCTGCAGATTTATCACAACACTGAGCAGGCCTGCCGCGAAGGACCGGGATACTTCTCCATGCTTAAAATCGGCTTGTTTCAGTAAGCCTGAACATTTTTGGATCTGTCTACAACAAGAGTGGTTCAGACAATAAAGACATACTTCTCTTCCAAATAAGTTTGGCTGACCCGAGCGCTTGTTTACAGCCCAGCTACAGCCTGAAAGCAAACGTGAGCAGTGGAACGATCACCCAAGCTGCCCGCTGTCAACATGGCTCACAGCTAACAGGCTGACTTTCCTCTTCCACTTTGGCCTTTCGTGCTTTTTCGGGGTGCTCTGCTCATCGAAGCAGAGGCTGAAGTATCCCGCCTTTTAGTCTAGAGCCCAGGCCAAGATAACCATGATGACATCATCAGGTATCTTCTCAGAATTGAAAGTTCCTCCCAAGCCACAAAAGACATGATTCAACTGTTTTCACGGGCTGAGAAGTATTAACTCTGATCTTCATGTGTAAAACTGGTCGAATTCCCCAAGAATCATAAAGATACAAAAAATCTCCAGGCTGGTGCAAATAGCAGTCAGAAGAGGAAATCCGTCGTCACTGGGGCATCAGGAAGTGTCAGTTTGACACTCTCAAATCTACTGTTTCTATTAAAAGAATGTCAATCACTCAAATAAATAGATATATAATAACAGCTCAGATAACTACAACAACACAAAGACAATGATTTAAACTATGTGTTACACCATAGCATCCACCATAGAAACGAGAGAAAATGTTTTTCAACAATTTTTCTGACGAGACCTCAAAGAATCAAAGAAAAACCTTGGATCATATACATTCACTGAACTGAAAACTAGGAAAATACAATTCTCAATTAAAATGCATCTTAATGCTGAAACTATCTCAAAATGGTCACATGACACTGACGCAATAGAAAAGAATATGCCAAAAAAAACGACGTAGGCATCTCACAATTTCAGAGCCGAAACTAATACGTTTGTGCTGTGGACCAACGTAGCTATTACACATTCTGATGTGAGGCTGGCTTGCAAACAGACAGTGGTTCAGTCTTCCAAATTTCATATTAACACCGTCATCATTCATCCTATTCAAACAAATAATAGACTCCAAAACAAGCGAGCAGACGTCCCAAACCTCTCTCTTCTCCTCTCTGCTCTCTCTCTCTCTCTCTCTCTCCCCTCTTCTTTCGGCTTTAATTTGATTAAAAAGCGAGCTGCAGGAAGGGGAGGGAGGGCTGATGCACATCTAATAAGTGGACCATCTGTCTGCAGCGCTGGCTGGCTCCCAGCATTGTACCCAACCAGACTGCATGGGAAATGAAGGGAGAGATGGAGGGATGGAGGGAGGAAAGAAGTGCAGGGCAAAAAAAAAAAAAAATACACAGAACCCAAAAAGAGTGACCCGGTTGAGGAAAAGAAGCAGAGACAGCATTTTTAATTTTGTCTGACGCTTGCTTGGTCAACAAACCTGCATAGTAGACGAAGAAGAATGAAGAGCGGAGGGTGGAGGGAGGAGGAGAGGAAGAAGTGCTCAAAGGAGAGCAATAGGAGAGGAGAGCAGGAAGGAGAAAACATGAGGGGATAGGGAGGAGGGAGGAGAGGAGAGAATGATGGAGGAGAGGAGGGAAGAGAAGAAAAGCCTGGGGAGAGGAGAGGAGGAAAGAAGAGGGGAGAGGAAGGGAGAAGAGAGGATGTAAGAGGGAGAGAAGAGGGTGGAAAAGAGGAAAAAGGTGGTGAGGGGATGAGAGGAGGGGACAAAAGAGGAGAGGAAAATTAGAGGAAAGAAGGTGAGAAATGAGAGAGATAAGAAGTGAGATAGGAGAAAAAGAGGGAGGAGAAAAAAGAGGTAGGGTTGAGAGGACAAAAGAAGGAAGGAGAGGAGAGAACAGGTGAGAGCAGAGGAAGGAGAGGAGGAGCGGAGGAGAGGGAAGGTGAAATGGGGGAACAGAGGAGAAATTAAAGTAGCAACATAGTAGATGGGGACAAAAAAGAGGGAGGAAGGATATAAGCAAGGGAGGCCAGGAGAATAGGTGAGAGGAGGGGACAGGAGAAGAAGAGAGGAGAAATGAATGGAGGTGAGGAGAGAAAAGGAGAGGGGAGAGCCGAAAATCAAACGAGGGAGGAAAAGAGAGAAGAGAGGAGAGGAGTGTTCATGAATGTTTTAAAAAAACTCATTCAAACTAACCTTTGACCTTTAGTTTGTACACTCTATTCCAAGCACATACACCCTTGAGCTTTATGTCTTCTATCTATTTAAGGTGGAGCGGAGACATAAATGGGACAACAGCCCCTGTCTGTCTCTGCTTCAACAAGCCACCAAAGGTCACAGTGGGTATAATGTGTTCCTTCCTCTTTTCATCCCTTTCTCATCCTCCCTGCCCTCTCTCCTTTTTTGCTCCCTTCCTTGTGCCTCCTCCTACCTCTGCTCAGTCTCCTTGTCTTCCTCCCCTCTCCTCCAAATGTGTGTTCTCCTCGTTCCTCTTCTGAGCCTTTACTCCCATTCTTCTCCTCGTCCTCAACGTCCCCCCTCTTTTTCATCCATCTCCTCCTCCTCTACACCTTCTTTTCCTCCTTATTTCCTCAGTCCATCACTCGTCTTCTACTTTATTCCTGCCTTACTCCTCCACCTCCTTCCTTTGCCCAACTTCCGCACTGCTTCTCTCCTCCTTCCTGAAAATGTGATGCTCCAACCAGTTTCCCTCCTCTTCCCCCTTTTCTCTCCCTTATACCTCACTCCTTTCTTCCTCCTCTCCTCCTCCTCCTCCTCCTCCTCCTCCTCCTCCTCTCTGGTGGTGAGATGACAGCTAATCCCTGGTTGAATTATAATCTCACATTTCATCCCGATTTCACGCCGACAGGATTTTCCTTCACATTACGACGCCCAGTTGTCAATCTCTCTCTCTCTCTCTGCTCTTTTGTCTTTCTCACTGTCTCTCGCCCTTCCTCTTCATCTCCTTCCGTCTCTGTCTAAGTTCACTTATCCTCCTGTTTTCTCAGCATCTTTCTTTCCCCATAGTGTTTCCTTCTAACTTCTCACCAACCTTCTTTTATCATTTATCCCTTCCCTCCTCATTTCTTTTGTTCTAATTGCTTCCTTTTTTCTTTTCTTTCTTCCCTCATTCTTCCTTTTCCTCTTTCATTTTTCTCTCTCTCACACATGGAGCAGTGCTGGCCTGAAGGCCCAGGAACACATTCTCTCTCTCCCTCTCTCTCTCTCTCTCTCGCTCTCTCTCTCTCTCACACACACACACACACACACACTCAGTGCGATCGCACTTTGTTCTCTTCATACAGCCACTTCCTATCGCAAGCCTTTGATTTGAGTCTTTTTATGTTGCAGGTCTGAATTTACGAACAATAAAGTTATCGACAGGATTGAAGAGTCACACACACACACACACACACACACACACACACACACACACACAGGAACAGACACACAGGAACAGACACACACACACACACGCACACACACACACACAGGAACAGACACACATACATACACATAGAGGAACATAAAGGCACACACACTTCCATTTGCAACAGAGGCTCATGTAAGTGCTGTGAGGCTGATTGAGAGTGAGTACGGAACAGGTAAGATCAGTTTATATCTCCATCCAACTGTTGCAGAGTTGTTCAAATCTATAAAAAAATCAGCTTGATGAATTAACCCTTTGAACCCCTTTGTCCATCAAGGATAAATGTTAGTTGTATTAAAGTAACTAAAAATCCTTATATTCTATAATAATAATTTTCTTTAGACATATTCTTCAGTATGAAAATTGGTCCAGGTGATTGTTGTCTGTATCCATGGTTACAGTGCAAAGACAAACTGTATGTAATGTAATGTGCAGATTCACCAATATCACAACATCAGTAGAATGAACAGGGATCACGTGCAGGTCTCTGACACAACATTACACCACCCAAATCATGAAGGGAACCCCAATGGCCAAAGCTCCAAACATATTTGTACCACATACAAATAAGCAAAATCACAAAAGCCTCTTTTGGTTTTACACTATTTCGACACTGTTACTGTCAGGATGTCCCATGAGCCCTGGAGCACCGACACTCTCCTCTGCCCATTCAGATATCTGTGGTGTGTTGAAAACTTCAAATGACTATTATTTCATTGGCAAACTGTTCCAGTGGTTCTTTGGTAGATAAATAGTTAAGGCACATATCAAATAGAGTACTTGGAACAGCACCTGTTCGATTTGAGCCAGGGGTCATTGTTGCATGTCATCTCTCTCTCTCTCTCTCTCTCTCTCTCTCTCTCTCTCCTTGTTTCCTGCCTCTATCCAACACCAAAGGTGAAACCTATCACTCACATACAGTGTTGGGCAGTGATACATAAGCTACAAGTCACATGATCACATTGCACTAATGACTAGTGTAAATCACTAACTCAGTTCAGTTATTACATTACAGTCTAATCCCAGTAATGCTCTGTTACCTTGACTGTTCAGTGGTTGGCATGTTGGCTATCCGAGGGGGCAGAGCTAGCTGCTGATGGTCAGTAAATACCTGCAGATCGTTGGCTGGCTGCTGGTTAAAACATATCGCCCAGTTTCCCACTACACACAGAAGATGTGATGTGTGTCAACTGTTGAGTTTAAATCTGAAATTAATGTAATGAGTTGTGTAACTGATTACTTTTCAAGGAGTAATATCTAATAAGTAATTGATTCAATTAGACAGACAGACAGATAGATAGACAATAAGGCTGACAGACTAAAGGAATGAGAGTGAGAGTGAGAGAGTTCTTCATTCTCTCTCCGGTGTAATCAGGATTAAAAACCTGACATGGCCTCAATTCTGACGGAGAAAATCAGACGCTAATTTTCCTCCAAAAAACAAACTGAGACACACACACACACACACACACACACACACACACACAGTACTGAAAGTGTTTGGAGAGGGTGTGTAAGTGTGTCTGCGATGTGAGTGTGTTTGAGTGTCTGAAGAAGAGTGTGTGTGTGTGTGTGTGTGTGTGTGTGTGTGTGTGTGTGTGTGTGTCTGGCATCCATCAGAACCACAGCTTGCCGAAAAAACAGTAAGCACAGTGCAGAGAGAGCGAGAGAGAGAGAGACTGAGAGAGAGAGGGAGAGAGAGAGGCGAACGAACGAGCGCTGCTGCATGCTAATTATGTATGCATGATTTAATCTGCAACTCAATAATATGCAAATATATTCATATGTTAGTTTCTTAATTAAAAATGCAAAGCAGCCCTTATGGTGATTTTTCTGTGATTTTCTTTTCAGCCTAACAAACGGAACATTTTGAGAAATTCAACAAATTGGAGGGAAGGCTACAAAAAACCCAACTTCCTTACTTCAACTTCCTGTAGTTCGAGTATAAAGGAGGAGCTGGACGGGGGGGTAACTTGTTGAATGGAGGCAAACTTTGTCATACCACCTTAAAGATATTTTAAAGAGAGTCTTGCTTTAACAGACATTTGAGAAGTTACTTTCACAGTGAGGCGTGTCATATGGGAGCCAGCGTAATTGCCTGTTTCTGACTTGTAAACAGTGTTCACATCAACATCCATAATTCATAATTATGACCCGTAAAGTCAGGTTTTCCTGCCAGCTCTCACATATCTGTGAAATATTACACAAGTGTCTGCACAGCCAAACAAACACGGATATGGACTCATCTCAGTCTGAGTCTGTCTGTCAAGGCAAACATTCATTTAATGGATATAGTGATCAAACTGCAGTAAAACCCAGCCTTGAGTCCATAACGCTCATGTGATGTGTTACATAAGAGTGATGGATTTATAATGGTGATCTCACACTCATGCTAAGCTAGCATTAGCTCATGCCTTGTTGAATAGCTCTTTGCACTAACCTCTCAAGTTTGATTCAGAAATTTCAAACAAGTTTAATTGTTTGTTCATTTAATCCTAATGTCATTACACACGTCACAGGACATAACACCTTTCTCAGTGCAGATTCTGTTCATGCCTGGCAGCTTGAACTCAACTCCACCCAAACTCCAGAGACTGAGAGGGCACAGTTCAATCAGCTTGTAATTGGGAACAGTGTTCTTGCTGATATGGCCAACTCAGCAGGGTTCAGGTGATCATTCTTCAACATACCTCACACTGCTGTGATTAAATATTCTTAACTCACTTTTCATCGAAGCTTTCAACCCCACTCACAGTGACAGTGGCTCACTTAGGTCCACACTTGAATATCATTACAAGTACTGCCTGTGTGAGTGTCATGGAATTCAACATTGATATTCATGGTCCTCAGAGGATGAAGCCTACTGACTTTAGTGATCCCTGACTTTCACTCTACTGTCACCAGCAGGTTGACATTTCTGTTTTTCAGTAAAATAAATCAAGGACTATTAAACAGATGGTAATGAAATTCAGTTCAGAGATTTATGTTCCCCACAGAATGAATCATGATTACTTTGTGAGGTCAAACATTTTAGTTGGTTTATGCCCAAATTCCTGCAAAACTGACATTCCCATCAGCCTCAGCCGTACTTTGTGTTCAGTGCTAATTCACTAGCATCCTGACACCCTAAGCTACAGATGGCAAACACGACCTGCTAAACATCAGCATGTTAGCACATCTCTGAAGATGGTGGAGCACACACACTTGAAATGCAAACACATATTTGAAATGTAAATGTTAATTTCCTGCCTAGAAATATATCCAAACACAACTCTAGCTGTAGAGTAATAGAATTAAAAAAAGGAGTCCTGGATAAAATGGGAGGAGCAAAAACACCTCTGGGAATTTGGACCTTTTTTGGCTAAATGTGTAAATGTCCGGATCAGAAAGTCCAGATCAGCTCAGTCAAGTGTTCAGATCAGTTTCTGAGGCCTGACTCGGTGTGAAACCTGCCGCGTCCCGCTGAGCGCTTCATTCAGCGCAGAGCGCAGCCGCTGCTGAGAGAGAGGCCCGCTCAGCGCTTTGTGCTCAGGTATACTTTACACAGAGCGTGCTCAGAATGAAAACAATGATTAAAGATGAGGCTAATCCACAGCAGCAGCGTGCGCTACAACCACACGACAGGGTGTGTGTGTTTCATGTGTGTGTGTGTGTTATGATACTGATATTCAGATGCAGGCTTTGTTGAAGCCAACACTCACATAGAACAATGTTAGAAAAAAAAACTTAATGAAATCACTGGCTGTTTTCTCTGTTGGCATCTTCTTTTTTTTCTTTCTTTCTTGTTATTTTTATTTCTATTGTTTTGCTTGCTGATCATTTTTTATTACTTTAATTTTTCCACTTTCTTTCTTTTACCTTCCTTGATTTTTGTCTTCTTTTCATCCTCAGCAAATGTCTTCCTTGTTATTTCTCACCTCTCATGGAACACATACACGTATATGTATAAATGACAAATGCCTACATTAACCACATGAATGAGAGCAGGATACATGTAGAGGATGATGTGTTATTATGGCCATAAACCTTCTAAGATGAAGACTGCGACTGGACTGAACACCGCAGAGGGAGGCGGTCCACAACCTTCTGAACTGGGTGCTGACTTCTAATATAGTTGTTAAAGCTTAGAAACTCATCAGGATTCAGCAACTGCATGATACGTCCTGATAAATATATCTTTTTTGTTGAATTTTGTTTTTCTGTGATCACAAATTAATTTTCCATGAGAAAACGCTTTTGACAGCTTGTCATCTTAAAATCACACAGCAATTAGTTGTCAGCAGGCTTCTTCTTCTTCAAACACTACTTGGTGTTGCATTCAAGGAGGCTCTGACATCTGAGAATTAATAATCATCTGCAAAAAACAAAACATCACGTCAGCAACCCATTAGAGCAACAAAGGAAACACGGTTGCTTTTAAACATGATGTGAATCTGGACATGTTGGATTCTTATCAAAGAATCATCATCAGGGTGGAGCTTCACTTATTCCTCTTTTATTGTGTACATTTTGTATAAAGCTGTAAAAATGATTTCATTCCAAACATGAAACTTGAAAGTGGAAAGAAAGCAGATTTGAGTCTGGCATTTTGGTTCAGCTGAGAAGGACAACTGAGAAATATTTTACAGCTTATCAACAACTTAAAGCAGTTTTGTCACCACAAGTACAGGCTGATTTGTGTGTGTGTGTGTGTGTGTGTGTGTGTGTGTGATAACATGTGATATTCATCGTGGCCTTGGAGCAAATCAGAGTGCCGCTCTCTGCTGTCTGTTACTGCAGCCAAATATTTGGGCTCAGGAATGCACAAGGGAACGTTCACATCTGCAGCAGGCATTCGTGTGTGTGTGTGTGTGTCATTCAAGTTGTGGGGATATAAATCTGTTCACACACTCACATTGTGGGGACCGGCCTTCCTTATGGGGACCAAATACAAATCTCCATACTGTAAATCATGACATCTTTGGATGCAGACTTGGGTCAAGGTTGGAGTTAGTAAAATCATGGTTAGGATTAGGATTAGGATTAGGGTCAATCTCAAAAAAGCGAATGTGAGTCAGTGTAATGTCCTCTGAAGTGATGGAAACATGACTGGGGTTTGTGTGTGTGTGTGTGTGTAGAAGAGAGCGAGGGGGCTTTGTTGAAGCGTAGTGCTCTCACAAGGACACTGGGCTGAGGTCATTTCATTGACAAGAACCCTTTGAAGCACGAAAGCAGTTGAGGGAGGGAGGACATCTTTTTGGAAAGGTCAGACGGTGGCATCAATTAACTGGCCAACTTGACAAGAGCCTATGTCCAGACCAGTTTATTAGGGGGGGCAGTGGGGCCTGGTGGTGGTGGAGGTTGTTTTTTTTTTTTTTAATAAATTCTTGCCTTACTATCTCTAACAGGGAAAGCAACACCACCAGTGCACCATGATAAACGAACAGAGAGCTAGCTCGCAGTCCAACAGCAGTTAATAGGACAAAATCCTTCCAGTGTCAGAAATGCAGTCAAATGTCTATTTGTGATGTGGAAGACTACAGGACACACCATCTGGGATAACTTCCTGGATTAACATACTAATTTGAGCCTAAACTCTGATCTTTTCCTAATCCTGACCAAGAACTTTTTGTTTGTAAACTTGAGTGTGTCATGTCATAGATTTGTCCTGTCGTAGCTTAGTGTGGTCCTGAACATAGACCTAGGCCTATTCGGAATTTGGGGTTTGGGATTGTGGGGTGGGGGTGGGGGCGTCAGTTCTACAATCTGAATTTTATTTTCTCTTCTGAGGTTTGTTTACATTAAAATTGATCATTTAAAGTGAGCTTCAATATGAATCTGAAATAAATTTAAGTCAAGTGAATATGAGGAAAAGTGATTCCTTGATATAATAAATGTGTGTGGCTGTGTGCTTCTCTATATATGTGAGCTACACAGGTGTATGAACTAAGTGTATATTATGTGTCTGAGAGATTTAGTTTTGTGTCAAATGGTTGTTCTCTTTAGGAAAAAAAGGCACAAACAACATGTGCATGCATGTATGTATACACTCAAACACAGCAGCACACAAACGAATGGCTTGTAATTCAATTAGTCAGTTTCCCATCTGACACAAAATGGCGGCCCATTGCACCAGTGTGGGACATTTTGGGGCTGAGAGCCAAGCAAATAGCTTATACACACACAGACATGCATGCACAGTACACACTCACATTCACGCACCTACACGAGTTTAGTTTTAATTGTGTCACTTGTTTAACACATTAAGTGTGTTACAAGCGGTTTGAAATCAAAATGACTTGACTTATGAAAAGGAAAAGACAGGCAGATAGTTTGAAGGCATTTCTGTAGCGTTTTCAAGTGGAATGAGTCATCGACGCATCTGCACAACATAACTAAACACACAGCTGTCTTTGTGTGTGTGTGTGTGTGTGTTTGTGTGTGTGTGTGTGTGTGTGTGTGTGTGTGTGTGTGTGTGCATGCGGCAGTTAAAACATGAGGTCATCCCTGGCTGAAGCCGCTCTCCGAGTTTCTTTAATATAAACACTGAAGCTGCTGCAGGACAACGACACCATTCAAAACTCAAGTTGCTGCTTTTTGTCTGTCGAGTCCATTACTGGTTTATATCAGAACACCTCGGAGTGCATTATGACTCTTATATGAGCACTTACCACAGAAGAAAAACAGCCTTTAAATCATCCTCCAAGTGTTAGAAATCAGTTATTAGCCATGGTTTTTGGTAGATGAGTTTCACCTGCCACATGTAACATGAGGCACTGGTGTTGTTGCTTTTATTATACCTGGAGCTCTGATTCAGAACGATGCTGTCAAAACCAGGAGGCAACACACATCAACATCATGGTCATCTCTCAATCTATCCATTCAACTGCAATAACAACACTAACATTGTATTGTTCATCCCTGGTCCATACTTTAATCAAACAAACATACAAAGCAAACAAAAACAAAACAGTGGACATCTTATTTTCCATGCATGTCAAACTCTCTCTCTCTCTCTCTCTCTCTCTTTCCCGAGTAGCCTCTTTCTCATTTCATCCTCTGCCAAGGCCCGGTGCAACACCGCTAATTTGAGCAGCATGCTAACACACACACACACACACACACACTTCATTTTCAGCACCACTTCACACACGAGGAGGTGAGGTTGATGTGTGTTTTTATGTTTTTCAGACGCCCGTTTATATAAAACTGCAGCCAGTTTGACAATGAGACAAAGCTGACATGGTGATTTCGCTGTATAAATGTTTGTCAGGTGATGAATGTTTTTCATTCCCTTTCACGAACTCTCATCGGGAGACATATGCTCATGCTCAATACCATCAATTTGAAAGAAAATGAACAACGTTTTTTCTTTCATTTTGTTAATTTCTTCTGTTTCTTTATTTTATTTTGTCACTTTTCTCGATCATTGTGCTATTGTCATTCTGCAGTATTACAACAAAGTGAGTTTTCATGCTGTGTGTGTGTGTGTGTGTGTGTGTGTGTGTGTGTGTGTGTGTGTGTTTGAGTGTTAAAGTAGTTTGTAGGAAATAGAGGGGCACGCACACACACACACACACAAACACACACACACACACACTCTTAGCCTAAGTTTTCTTTGCTGGTGTACAGATTTACATTTATAATTTACATAATACAGTTAATAATATTCTATAATATATACTATTTTGTCAAAATGCTGATTTTCAAGGAATAACTCAAGCCAAAAGTACACAATTATGTGAACACACAACTGGATATATCATCAAATTACATTCACTTTTTGGGTTGAGAGGAGTCACCATCAGTGTGCAGGGAGTAGAAC
>JBBMOC010000095.1:406081-432202 GCA_037975185.1 Centropyge bicolor | reverse complement strand
GAGAGAGAGAGAGAGAGAGAGAGTTGAATTAGAAACAAAGGAAAAAGTAAAAGCATTAAAAAGACTAAAAATGGACATAAAACACACTCATGCTGACACATCTATCATTTTATTTCTATTTCCTGTAACAGCTTCATTTTCATACTTTCATTATTGTCATTTTTGGAGATAATCTTGATATATAAGTGTGTGTTCTGTTGTTTATTCTGTCAGCGTTAGCAAAGCTCCGAGGACGAGCCGGAGACTCTATCAGCCCGAACAACAAATTAACTAAAACAATGATATCTAAGGGAAAAAAAAGCTGTTATACTCCCAACACCAACAAAGAAAAACAACAGCGAGACGGCACTCTGCAACCTGCTAATGTTAGCAACTGATGCCTAATTTCCTTTTGATTACAAAGACATCCCACGCTCTCCTCTCAAGTGACGTTTAATTGTTTCTCAAAGTAAATCATCAACTCAGCAAACTAAATTTGACAAACAACAATAACAAACTTGCAGCGCAGGGAGACGAGAAGGAGGAGGGGGAAAAAAAAGACGAAATTAATTAATTAAATGAAGAAGACCCATCGCCCGCAGTGAATGTGAAACAGAGATGAAAAAAAAAAAAACACAGACAAGACTTTCTGCCTTAAATGAAGTGTGTTCACGAGCCGGAGCATATGGGAGGGCAGCAACACAGCAACAAGGCAAATGAGTTTAAACACACTAAATGACACTTGAAATCTTTCTAAATTCATCAGAAAAAGTGTAAATGTAGTGGGAATCCAGGAAAGTAGAAAAATCAGTGCATCCATGTTTGTTATTTTCGAAATCTTAAACTACAACAAAACATGATGAAAACATCAGCACAGTGCGATTAAAGGCTCCTAACGAGAAAAAAAAATCTGCAAATTCAAAACAAAAATGTCAACTTCAGATGTAACAAAGTCATCAGAAAAAGAGGATGAAAAGCAGTCGGGTGTGTAGGAGTCTGTCAGACGCCACTGAAAACACGTTCAGAGACTGAAACAACACTTCAAATCTCTTTGAATTAGCAGGAAAAGTGTGACTTCACCCCGGAAGTCAAATCCAGCTCAGTGTTTTTCAGTTTGTTACGTAAGAAGTCTGAAAACGACAAAAAACAAATTCAAAAATGTCGCTAAATATTGAGCCAACAGCTACCAATAAACTCCAATTTCAAACTAAAATTTCACTGCTTTTGCAAGTAATGTTTATCAAAGGAAGTGCAACAAACATGCAGCGTCACGTGACTTGATGATGATCGCAAACACCAGACGTGACGACGAGCTAATTTGTTAGAGTCGCTGTGTCTGCCCCCTAGTGGCCACAAATCAACTGCTGCAGCTTTAACAAAACTCACTACGCGTCGCAGTAGAAACACAGTGAAGCAGGAAGGAGACTACATCTATCTCCCTTCAAATTAAGACAAAACAACAACAATCTTTTAGTGCATTTAGTGACTCTGGGTTAAAGTGAGAAGACATTTTGTCCTCATGTCTATGAATGGCTGTTTGAGGGCTAAGACTGAGGTTAAAGGTTCACATTTGTTCCAAGTCTATCTTAATACAACACTCACATGTCGTATGTACACTGACATGCTCATGGTTCAGTGTAACCGTCCTGTCTCCATTATGGATGTGAAGCTTAGAAGCAAGATTACCTTATAAGAAATATGGGACAAATCTGTAGTTTTTATGTTGCTAATATGAGCCAGTCTCATTTAGCCTAATCCAGTGGCTAACTTCGTGCTGGTAGACACGTCAGTTATGGCTGTGTTGTCCAGTGAAACTAAAAGAGGACGTCACCTTCAGCCGTGGACCAGAAACACTACAACTTACTGTTAGACGCACATTTAATGAGCTCATTTACAGTGAAGCCTCGTGTCAGCTCAGCTGGACTTTGGAATGTACTTTTACACAAAATATGGACTGTGGATTGTGTGTGTCATCACGGCACAAAGGTGTGTGTTCAGGGCCGGTGTGGACAGGATCACACAGCCCACGTTTCTCTCAACGTACATGTGACGTGAAAACATCCCAAACCCTCCATTAATGCTGGGGTTTGAATTATTTCAATGAGGGTCCTCACATGTGTAAATGTGCAACTCTGTGTGCGTGCGTGTGTGTGTGTGTGTGTGTGTGTGTGTGTGTGTGTGTGTGTGTGTGCGTGTGTGTGTGTGTGTGCGTGCGCGTGCGTGTGTGTGTGTGCGTGCGCGTGTGTGCACGCTGTTTACCAGCCAGTTTTCTCACAAAGAGAACTTTTGTTTTTGGTCTCTCTGTGTTGCCATAGGACCATGCACGAACACACACACACACACACACACACACACACACACACACACACACACACACACACACACACACACTTACATTACAGGCATTCCTCTGTGAAGCTGTGTTTGTACTCAGAGCAGGTGCAGGCTGGGCAGAGTGTGTGTGTGTGTGTGTGTGTGTGTGTGTGTGTGTGTGTGTGTGTGTGTGTGTGTGTGTGTGTGTTATTTCATCTGTGCAGTAACATTCAGTCTAGAAGTGTTAGATCATCTGTAAATCTATGAGGTCCGGTTAGCTCATCATCATATTCAAACAAGAGTGTGAGAAAATTCGACTTTGTATGTCTGACTGTTGTCTTTTCTTCTTTTTCTTATTCAGCATTCTGTCTTATTTTAGACTTCATTACTGTGGTTTTAAATACATTTCTGTCATAAAGCAGACTGTAGTTGTTTTGTCTGTAATATCTATACATTTCATAGATCGCATCCATTGAAATCCTCATGCAATGTCCCCAACACTGGTTTAGTAACTGTCAAACAGAGAGTCCAGTTTCTATGTAAATGCTCACACATCCTGTATTTTTAAATATAAATGTTACTTCATTGAAACACACTCTATTCAAATGGCATTATTAAAATGTAGACACATTAAGACTGCTTCAAGCGTAGAGTGAAAGTACCAAAATGGAAAAATCTGAAATTATACCAACATGTATATTGTAGGTAAAAATATAAGAGGTACACACTCAATCAAACTCATTTTAATATGAACGGTTTACTTATTCTTATCAATGAAATTTATTGTCGATGTTATACTTGGATTCAGACTATATTCATAATACCTGTAATAATACTACTGTTGATATTTACGTCAAAATGAAGCTACTGATTCAGTGTTAAATCAATTTCTAATTACAGCTTTATTTTAGGATCTAATCAGCTTAATGTTGTCTCCATATAGAACTACTGCTGAATGTTTCACAACAGGATCTGTTCCACTTCACTGCAGAATTAACACACATGTCGAAATGTGGACACCAGAAGAATCCCTAAAACTATTTTTAAAAGCACAGACCTCGAGCTCCATAAAACTGTGGCGCAGAAACAATAGAAATGTTAACATCAAAGGGTAAAGAATGACATTTTCTGCACATTAAAGAGGCGATAAAAGGCGAGGACGAACAGCTCAGTCGGCTGCTGAGAGCAGGAATGAAAACACGTTTCAGCCTCAACGTCGTCGCTGTTGGCAGCAGGGTTGGAGGCCGGACCATCCGGGGGGGGGGGGGGGGGGCAAATAAACAGAGAGGAGCAGGAATCTCTGAGAAGACACCAGAATGCTGAGCCTTAAAAAAACAAATGGGAAACTTAGAGAAAAATCATTGTGGGACTGATCTCAGTCAAAAACGAGCAGCTGACAGGGCGACAGGTTCAATCTCCACGGCAAGGCACCAACAATGAATTTCATATGTGACTGTTCTCTACAGTTTGGAGAACCAACAAGAGACAGTCTGCAATAGAAAAACATCCATTGTTAAATTCTTTCTAGTCTCTCTATTGATCTTTAACACAGGCATTATGAAACACCCCTGCCACTCTTTGCAGACAACAAAAGAATCTCTGACTGTATCGTTTACTTGAAACTGCGTGTACACACACCAGGTACCAGGTTCATGTACTTTCAATCAACCACAACAGGAGAGCACCTTGGTTACACACAGGCTATGTCCTATATGGTGAAGTTCATGTGGCTCATGTGAGTGATACCAGCCATCAAACAGTTTTTATGGAAAAGAATTTGAAAGATTTTTACGTCTACAGGATTTCAAAACACCATATATATATATATATATATATCTGATGTGTATAGGAGAACGTGTCCAGGAATAGAAGAACCTTGTTTATGGGACCTGTAGTTTATAATATGTAGTGTACAACAAAACAAGGTATATTTTTAAAAAAGTTGTTTATTTTTTTAAATGTTATTAGCGATGAATATGATGTGCATTTTTGCCACAATAGTTCCATCATGCTTAATGTATAATGTTGTCATGGAGTCAGTTAATCAGCTGTTACTGTAGCGACATCTATTATTAGTCGATATTTCATGAAGTGTTGGTAAATCTGCACCATTAAAGCTCGAAGGCCATGAGCTGCTTTAGCGGCTCCTGTTTGCACTGTGACCATGGACGTAGAGACAACAACCACTGGACACAGACGAGAACATGAAGGACACAGAATATTACTGTTTTCACTGGCAGTCCTTCAATATAACGACGAGTTCTTACAGTGTGCTGCTAAAGTGTTTTACGGTGAGTTTGGAACGAAGAAAAGTGAAACTCAAACCCAACCAGAAGTGATTATGAAAATGAACACCTGTCAGCAATCTGATGCTTTTTCAGAATAAAACACCGCAGCTCCGCACAAAGCCTCGCCGCCGAAACCGACTCGTGACACGACCGAGCCCGGGCCACTGATATTCAAAGACATCTAAAACAAAAATAGAACACATTTAAAAAAAAACAAAAAAAAGCACAAAGGACAGGTATAAGTACAAAGCTGCTGGTACAGTTCCTGCTCTCTCTAACTCCTGCCAGCGAGCAGGCAGACACTGGCTCTGAATTCATTCTCCTGCAGTCAAACCGGCTCTCCATTTCACAGGCGCGCCCCCCCCCCCCTCATTCCTGTTCTCTTGATGTGAGCGGGAGGAAGCGGGCAGGATTACTCACATCACAGAGGTGGAAACAGAGAGGAGACGAGCTCCGAGCGCAGCAGACATGAAGGCCATGCAGATCCAAGAGCCGGATCACAAGAGTGTCGACACAAGACTTACAGCCGCACGGTTAGTTGGTCAGCCGGCGGAGTGATGGGCTCATACAGGGGGGTGGTCGGGGGGAGCAGACAGACAGTGTTCAGGCACCAGAGGCCGGCCTTCACGTCCTGGACTTACACTCAGGCTAATACAACACTGGGCTCGGATGGTGATTTCAGTTCAATACTGAAACATCTGTGTGTCTCCACAGACAATAATCCACTGTAGAGACGTTAGCTGAAGCTAGTTAGCAACGTAACATGTCTGTCAGTGTGTTTTAGTTCAGCTCGGCCTCGGACTGATCTCAGCACAGACTCCACTAACTTATTCTTCTCCAGTCTCTCCTCCTTCAGATTCAGGTTTCAAACATGTTCGATTCAGGCCACAGGCAACATTGTTCAGAATTTTTTTTAGGTGTCAGACAAACATACAAAACTTATGGATCCACCTACAGCAATGCTTTATGATAAAATGTGAAGGCCGCGTAAATTAGGAGAGTTTTCCATGAGAAATGGACGAGGACGTCAGATTACAGGAGAAACCCATGAGCAGCAGGTCTGCCTTTATTCCCTTGTATCTGTGTGTTTATGAACTACATCCACTGAGCCATTCAAGCAGCTCTAAAGATGTCGGATGGATCTATTTTCATGTAATCGCGCTCGCCTCTAAAATTTCCCTGACATTCTGTTTGAAAACATGATAAGGTCGACACACGATCAGTAGAATATAGAAAAAGATGATATAATAAAGAAAAGTCTGGATGCACTTTTTTGTCTTTTTGGTCAGATTACATCACAGAAAAAACTTGTGTGCATAGAGCTTAAATTTTACTGTGATATGAAGAAACTCTTTTTTTTTTTAAAATTTCATGTTGAATCTGAATCGACAAAAGAAAGAATCAGATACATGTAGAAAACAGTATGTGAATATTACAATTGTTCAGTATTTAAATAAATGGATTGAGTTACATAAACTCATATTAAAATAAAGCAGCAGTCTCTATTGTTTGACATCACGTCTGTCTCCTCCACAGGAGACGTCTCATCCCTCCACTTCACACACACACACACACACACACACACACACACACGATGACAAACATCAACCTGTCAAACAAACTGCGCTTCCTCCCTGCTTCTTCTTTTCCTCTCCTCTCCTGGTTTCCCTTCTTTCCTCCTTCCTCTCTGCCCCGTGCTCCCCCCTCCCTCGCCCCCTCCCTCCCCGGGCCGGCGCAGACACAGAGAGGCGGAGGAAGGCGAGGAGGAAGCATGGACAAAGCGGGCCGAGGCCACAGAAAGGCGGACTCCTGCCGAGCCAAAGAGGCGGCTGACACGCCGTACATTCAGCCATCGTTAACTGGCCATTAATGAGGTCAGCGTCAGAGAAAAAACTCTCCACATGTAAAACTACTCAAAGTCAAAATTAGAAATAAATCTAATGAGCAGAAAAGCTGCTACTCCACATTGTTTTCATCATCAATTTCATTATTAGGACATAAGCACATCCTGCTTATGTTGTATCTTCAACAGTCACCATCCCAAATATAGATTCAATTGAAACAGAGACAAAAGCAAATCATCACATAGAAGTAGCTGGAAGTTTGGAATTTAACTATATATTATATATAATATATTATATTAACAATATATTTATCAAGTCCATTGATCAACTAATTCCAGCAAAACAACATCAAACCAAAATAAGGTTATGGTTTAGTTCAAAGTTATTCATTTTCACACACAACAACAAGAGCTCAATATATTCTAAAGTTGTATAAAATTATAACACGTAAAAGCAGCAAACGAGTCAAACAGCGACAGGGAGTAAAGAGTGAAGCACGTGAAACGTCAGCCAACGCTCCGCTGCTTCGTCTCCTTCATTCACACTCCAGCTGAGCTCCAGGCCTCCGAACAGCAGCTGGGGTCGACTCCAGCAGCTCAACCACAAACACTGGAAACTGATCCCACAGTCACATCATCATGTTTTCTGATTCACCACAGATAAGAACATACCTCGACAGAAATAGTTGGTTCATGGACGATGAGGGATGAATTAATCCTTTCACCACATGTCCTCCAGACTGAATTCTGCAAATGTCTTGTTTCGTCCAATCAGATATTCAGATTCATATAACCATCTTAAAATTACATAAGACAAAGAAAGAAAGGCAAATCCTCACATTCAAGCAGGTGTAACAAGCAAAGGTTTGGTGATTCATTCACTCAATATTTTCCTATTTGGTGGATGGATGTTCCTCTCTCTTGCTCCTTGAACTGAGACTGACTTCAATCCTCACATTCCAAGAGTTTCAAACCAAAATGCTAAAAATCCCCAAACCTCATAAATGAATTAACTAATTAATGAATAATTAGGGAACTTTTTTATTTACATACAGATTAAATAAACTTTATAACATAATAACGTAGCTGTGTGCAGATAAGTGTTATAGTAATTTATTGTTTTTGTAAAATCTGTAGCTCCTCCTGTGAGCGCTGGTAAATGTAGTTATAACAATATAAAATGTCTTCAAAGGAGAAATTATTATTGTTGTCACATAATGTACATTAATAAATACTTAAACATGTCCTTATAGCTGCGTACAACTACATTATAATGTGCTACAAACCATTTAGTAAATGGCTATTGGAGGAATATAAAGTAAAAAAAAGTTTTAGATAACTTTCACTATGTCCCATTTTTTCATTTAGAAGAGTATTTGTTTTTCTTTTGTCGGATTATTTATTCTGGAATGAAACTCTTTCAGCTGATTCCTAAAACGGGAAGCGACAACAAAAAGCCGACAGCTGTTCCTGTCCAGCTCGGCTCCGACAGCAGCATCGTCCTCATCACCACAAATTCACAAAACCTGGCAACGTGTGCAGCTTTTTTTCCACCGCGCCGTGTTTTTAGGGACTTTTGTCATTTTAAACCTGCTGAAAAACAACCAGCGACCCAGCCGGTTCAGATCCAACCTAATCACTGCCACGTCGATCAATCAATTCATCAATAACAGGGAAGCCAACAGTTATAATGTCATCATGTTATTTTGTGTTTGTAGTGTTGACATTTTTTTCCTTTTAGTCAATTTTGTTAGCTTTGTGCTGTCAATCGTTTCGAAAAGAATCGATAATATTTGTACCAATACATTTAGATTTAGAACAATACGTGTCTTTTTTAAATGTCAGATTATTATTCTGGCAGCTGATTCCCCAAAAAACAGGAAGCGACGACAAAAATCGGGCAGCTGTTTGAGTCCGGCTCGGCTCCGACTTTCATCCCCACGAATTCACAGAACCACGTGTGCAGCTTTTCTACAGCTTCACGTTTTTTTCTGGGACAAAACCAGCTCATTCCAGACACACGGGAGCATCAGCAGCCTTTTCTGCAGCCACACACACTTGAAGCGGCAATAACACCACCGAAATGATAAAAAAGACATGTTATCACTTACTGAGGACGGCAAGCCGGGAGGGACCTTCCGCACCTTTTTTGTGTGAACCTCTGAAAAGAGAAAGAAAAAGCAACAAAACAATACATTAGAGTTTAACAGGCCAAGAGGCTTTTATTTCCGCTTGAAAAAGGAGGCTCGGGTTTGATTTGTTTGAATTTAATCGATCAGCCAAAGAGGGAAAGAGCGAGGCCACTTTTCCCACCGCCGTCGATAAATTTACAAAGAAAGCTTTCACTGCAAACAAGCGCGGCACAATAAGATGCAGAAAATCAAAAGGCGGAACACAAAAAGGACTGGGTTGATTTTTTTTTTCTTTTTGGTTTGATAAAGGGAAGGAGGGCAGCTTTTGACATGTTTATTTTATTTTTCAGGGTTTCTCTCAAGGAGAGCGAGGGAGCGGTCTATCAACTGGGAAGGTGAGACTTTGATGGAAAAATGAAAGAGCACTTTTTTGGGGGGGAAATTGGCCCAGGGTCATCGTGTGTGTGTGTGTGTGTGTGTGTGTGTGTGTGTGTGTGTGTGTGTCCTCTCAAGGCTAGCACGACCAAGGCTACACCACGGCCACTATTGTCCTGCTTTCTAAAAGACTTCCCTGTATTTTTTTCCCTTAAAGTCCCCTTTAGAAAACGCACGCACGCAGACAAACAGGATGGTCACACAGACACACACTCACAATGCTCGGCCTTCTAAAAAAAACAACCATGTTTCCGAAAACACACAGCGGCTGTGAAGCGGGATCAGTCCAGGTTAAAACGTTTCACCAAGGTCGCTGAAAAAAGTTTCTGTCTGGATACAGGAATGTAAATGAAGGCAGACTAAGATAGACTGCTTTTCTTTCAGCTGTTTCTGAACTGATTCCTTCAGTCTAATAGTGAGAATATTGATTGATCACTCAGTACAAGGAGGAAATGAAAGATTGAGGCCTGAAACCGAAAAAGACAAATGTTAGAATTTCACAGGTGCTGCTCTCGTAGCTCGTTATCTGAACGTCAGGATGTAATGTTTGGTTCTTTTTCATAAGCTTATATGTGATTTCAGACTGATCAGCAAATCATTTGTTTTATAAATACATCTGAGCTTTAGGGATTTTTTAAAAAAGTCAGATAATCGCTGTGTAAATTTCCTCTGTTACAGGAATTTGTATGAATCCAAGGTGTGTCTAGAAAAACCAGAGATCATCATCAGCATCATTAATAATATCACGAAAAGGGAATTGAAAATTCGTTCAATTCAAAATTCTTTCTTTTTTCATTTCTTTCTTTCAAGAGTTTTCGTCTGTGAGTGAAAGACCCTGAACACACCAAGCTAGCATGACATATTGCACTGGTCGGCGTGGGGTCATTTGATATGCTGATTTCTAAAAGTAATGTATTTAGACCAATGTTTTGTCATTATGTAGTTTTCAGGTTATTATGTCCACCGAGTTAAACCAAATGCAGTCTTTTAGAACAACCCCACACCAAGGCCTACATCACAAAGGTTATGATTTCAACTTCATCATCATTCGAGGCCGTATCATGTGGTGCTATTGAATTTTATTAAATTATACTGAGAGATGTTTCCAATAATTTGTCCACCCCGTTTATAGCAACTGACCTTAAAGTTGAATCAACACCTCTCTAAGAAGTTTTAACACAAACTGCAACCTCCATGAAAGTGGGATGTATCACATTATTGTATTAGAGCGAATACTTTTAGCTAGGTGGACCTAATAAAGTGGCGACTGAGTGAAAATTGTTATATCTTTAATTCATTATAGGCCTAAAATGCGTTATTAATTATCTCTTCAATTTTACGTTGATGTCATTGTTCAACATTTGATAAGAGAGAAAGCAGTTTGACGACAGAACTGTTCGTGTGAATGTCACTGTGCGTCTCTTTGTGTGCGTCTCTAGTGTTCGTATAATGTGAGCGTGTTAGCGGCGTCTCACCCATGGCGTCCATAGGCAGCGCTCTCCTCCGCGGGTTGGAGCTGTAGTGCTGGTAGTACTGACCGGCCGGCTTGGTGGGCGACGCCGCGCTGGGACTCCCCAAACCCAACTCGCCACCCAGTATCGACTGGTTGAGAGACAATGAGACAGACACACAAACAGGGAGAGAGAGAGAGAGAGAGAGAGGTTGTTAATCATGTGACCTTGTGACACAAGGACCAGGAAGAACACACTATTCTTCACAAAGAAAAACAGAAGCATTCCTGAAGAAATGAAGACTGTAGCGTGAAGATACGTCAGTCAGTCATTAATATTTAGGACTGGAAAAAATAAATCGAGTGATGATCTGAAAACTACTAAAATAGCTTAAGATACTAATGATCTCCATGCATAATGTGCCAGAGACGAGTACAGCAAGTCTCAAATATATGTTTAAAAAAAGAATCGGTCATTTCCTAAAACAGCTGCGCGCAGTAGTTAACAGCAAACCTGGCTCAAGCTGGAGGACACAGTGGAAATACTGAAATTTATTTTCACCTGACGTCTTTTAAAACCACGATTGAAAACAGCCAAAATGTTGAAGTTGATGAGAATACCGACAACCAATACAATTTGTGGAAGCTCAACATGTTGATGGCGGTTATGTGAGAAATGTTTGCTGTTACCCAAAATCCTCAGTTTTATCAGTCTACTTCAGTTTGCAGTGCAGAAGCGATTTGGAATGTGTTGAAGAATCAATGCAATATTGATCACTGGAATGTTAACACTTGAAATGTTGAGGATTGTTAAATGTCAAGGAAAGCTCCGAAAACAACTTGAAATGAAATACTTCATAAAATGTTCTGCATCGCTGAGACGTTGAAGCGAGTGGAGGCTGGAACGTTGAGCATCATGTCCCAAACATTATATGTAATATATTGGAATTATCTGTAACAGTCCTCCAGAATACTTGTATGAATTTGAGCACAATGAGAAGGTTAAGCAAGGCTGGAATGTTTTAAGTGGAGTTGAGGAATTCAAGTATCTAAAATATCAATGATATTGAGTGATGAGAGAAACAGAACACAGATAAGTGTCGTGCAGAGGACGGCTGGAACGATGCTGGTCTGAAGGTCGAGCACAGATGTTATTGTTGGACTGAAGTACGGTGGTGTGTGGAAGACACTGACTGTACATTGAATGTATCTGGAATGTTGACGGGAGAATTATCAGGGACACTCGTGAGGCTGCTGAATTCAGCTGCATTGTTAGTAATGTTGCAAAATGTCAGACTGTGGAAGAGAGAATGTGACACTTTTGTAATATTGACTAATGTCAGAATATTGAGGAAAGGCTGGATATTGATTGTTGATATTTAGATAACAGTTGGAGCGTTGGCGAACTCTTGCGTGTTGAGCAAATCTGGGGTATTGATGATATTCAGATTTCAGCACAGTTCAGGCACGCTGACCTGAAACGTGAATAGAAGCTGGGCTGTTGTTTGGAATAGTGAACGTCAATGGAATCATAAGAACAAGGCCAAGTTCAGGCTATATGGGAGTTACTCTAACTCAAATTAATATATCCAATATATCTGACTTATATATATTATGGAGGCGCCTGACAGAGTATAGCTAAAAAAAGAATGAATGGATACAGTGTTATAATGACTTTACTCTACAATCAATCCACCATCTTGTGTTGTCCAATAACATGGACACTTGGAAATGTTTTACAATAAATTGGAACCTCTCCCATCACCACCATCCACCATAGATGACAGCATGCCTTATTAACAGAAGAGTGATGATTGATAATCAGTGTAATGGTGTTAATAGTTAGCTCATATTTGTGTTAAGGCATCTGTGCCTGTGTGTCAAATGATATATCTACGAATTATCGCCCTAAACAGCTTAATACAGTATAGAAATGAACTCCTACCAATATTAAAATTAAATAATTTAACCATGCCGAAATTTCATTTTCTGCATGAGTATGTTGAATGACAACATTAAAATGAAAAATCACAATTTGATGTTTGAAAATGATGCAGACCAAAATTAAAATCAAAATCCCATTAACAAATTTTTTTGGTGTCATCAAAACCATTATACCGTCTTCATGCGAATGAAACAGACAAACATACATATAGACAGATAGACAGATAGATAGACAGATAGATAGACAGATAGATAGACAGATAGACATATAGACATATAGACAGATAGACAGATAGATAGACAGATAGATAGACAGATAGATAGATGCCTACCTCAAACCAAGCTGATAAAGATAAATGGAACCATGGTTGTGATGGTATTTACCTCCATGAGAGCGACCTCATGCTGCCCAGCACAGAGACGTTCACCTCACAGCTCCACAGCTCCCACTCTAACTTCTCCTCTCTGCCGCTTTTGCCCTCCTCTAACTGTAACTCTGTTTACGGCCCAAACTTGGCAAACCGCTCACACATTGTCCCGCTAATTAAGTTCAATGATTCGGCAGCAACAAGTGGCGTCTGGGCCGACTTGGACAGAAGAGAACGTGAGAATAAAAGACAGCGAGAAGGATGGAGGAGAGGGTCATTTTTTTTTAAAGAGGCACAAAAAGTTAGCGTGGAAGGGAAGAGGTGAAAGAGAACCTGCGAACCCCCCCCCTTTTTAAATAGACTCCACCACTACTCCGTTAAAGGGTAGATTTTTTTCCCAGCTTTCTCGTTAAGTAATTAGCGTGCAGTGTATTTAAAGCAGAGGGTGGAGAAGTGTGTTTGGAGGGGGGATGGATGTTTTTGGGGCTAATCTGAATTCTGATCAGCGCGTTCGTCCTCTCTGCGGCTGAAAACAAGAGTTAGCTTGGCACTGCCGGGCCAAGGAAGGCTTTTCTCATGCTAAACAGGGCCTAAGTAGGCCAATTACAGGGCCAGCCTCGGTCTCCCAGCCATTCTCCGGCTTAAAACAAAAGGGCCCTTGTCTTAAATAAAGTCAGTCACACACACAGAGAGGGAGAGGGAGTCAGACACAAAGGCACCACACACACAATCACACACCAATTCAGTCATCCTGTTCCTCTGTGCGTGTGTGTTTCAGTGTGTGTGTGTGTGTCGGGGGTAAAAGGGGGTTCCCACTAAAACAAAAAGGGTCTCATTGATTGTGGTGCTTTTCTTTCTTTTCTCCTCTTTTCTTTGTTTTTTTCTTCTCGCACTCGAGCATCGAGCCAGGACAGGCCAGGCCGGTCGTCCCGGCAACCGGAGGACAGACGACATACCCGTCCGTCTGTCTCTCTCTCTTTACCTGTTTGTCTCACTGTCGCCATCAGATTTCACGTTACTACACACGTTTTGCTAAATAGAAAATGTAGCTATGTGGATCAGTGGGATCAGCAGTAAGATCGAGGTGTTGTTTAGCATTTTGTGTTTGCTGGCTTGCGCGAAACAAAAGAATGATGAAACTTTAAATCTACTTTAAATCCCTTGTATGGGTCAAACTCCAGAGCGACTGGATTTCCCACAATTCAATGCCTCTAAATGTCCACATCATGCCCAGACTTTATGTTACAAATTTAAAGTCACCAAGCACAAGAAACCTTGATGACATCGCTATGACATCATCAGGGTTATTTTCAGAATTGACAAAGCTCATTCAGAGCCACAGAGGAAACAGCACAACTGTGTTCACAGGCTGAACAGGACGGACCATGACAAATAAGCGCAGTCACCCTTTAACAGCATTCACAGCCACTTTCTCAGAAACAAAGGAAAATGGACAAACTGCGTCTGTTTGCTGATTGGCCGACTGTACCGCAGCAACAGAACATAATCATAATCTGACCGAAATGATTTGAAAAATGGTCAAGAGACCTGGTCTGGACATGAGGACAAGTTAAATACCAAGTGAATTAGACCCCATCCAAAATGCAGCAGCAGAATGTGGCAGCGAATAAGAAGCAGCCGCGGTGAAAAAGAGCAGTAACTCATGCCATCTGTCTCAAACAGTGTTCAAATGCTGATGTTAAGCAGGTGTAATGTTTGCCATGTTCCACATCTTAATTCAATGTGTTTGAATGCCAGGCAGCACTTTGCATCCAATATACTTTTCACTTGATTTTCATGATTACCATGATGAGTAATCAGATTACATGGGACAGAGTGCAGACAGACGTCATGTGACATCTTTTGGATATGATGTTAACGTGTCTGCTTCCACCTCCCCAAAAGTAGATTTGTTCGAGCCTGACACTGCAAAATGTGTTGTTGGCTCCTCTGTGACCTACAACTACCCATAATTCCTTGCTCCCTGGAGATCCACAGACATATTCATATGCATCCTTATATATGTGTAATTATAGCCTTAAACTGTTGTGATAATCATCAGGTTCACTCCTCCTCGCTTTGTCTCACTACTGTTTTACTTTCTACATTATCTTGTTTTCTCTCTCTCTCTCTCTCTCTCACACACACACACACACACACACACACACACACACACACACACACACACACACACACACACACAGAGGTCTGTTTCTCACAGAGCTGACTGAGCTTCGGTACCCAGCTGCTCACAGAGGCGATGTGTATGAACTAAGATAGATTACCAGAAAAGGTTAGAGAGAGAGAGAGAGAGAGAGAGAGAGAGAGAGAGAGAGAGAGAGAGACTTTAGGAGTAAGAGAGACACAGAAGAGCAGGTTGAACGAAGACAGATGTGAAAAAGAAGAGAATAGAACTGAAGTCAGGATGGACGACTGACCCTGATACAACACATTGTCAGTGTTACGTTTCTTTGTGTATGGATGAAACAAGCAAGATTAATCGTGTTAGTTAGTGAGATAGTTAGTGTTGTTTAACTGTTTCCCCCTGCTTCCAGTCTTTATGCCGAGCTAGGCTAATCACACCCAGACTCCAGCTTTGTACTAAACACAGAGACCTAAAAATTACATCTTATCTCCCGATCAGAAAGAAAGCAAATAAACATTTTGCTAAAAGTTGAATATTCCCTGTCATGATTTTAATGGTATCAACAAATCAACAAAAGGGACATTTCCTAAAAAAACAATATTAATGTTTTTTGTCTTCCTCATTTTAGTGGCCCCCTCCTTTCTCACTCTCCTCAATTTCTTCCTCTCCCACTCAACCCTCTGTCCTCATGTGACTGAAAAAGCAAATGCTCAGATGTCATCAATTTCCACCATCCCAACTATGAGAGACAGAGAGAGACAGAGAGAGAGAGAGAGGCAGGAAGAAGTCATTAATTACCAGGAAGTGCTGGCGAGGCAGCGGCGCACCTGTACACCAGCTTCGCTCCAGCTGACACACACACAACACATACATGTACACACACACACACATCCGCACACATACACACACACACACACACTCCTGAGGGAGCGAGGCCCTGAGGCTGCTAACAGACACAGTAAAACCAGCAGAGACGACGAATAAAACTGGACCCAGAGAGCCAGAACACTGTAACCACATATTACACATCAGACATCATCCAGGGCTACAGCTAACAAATCAATTAATCACTCACTCTATTACACGCCTGAAACAGTCAAAGAAACGGTTCTTATAGCCAAAGGTGAAGATGAAAGAAGAATTTACAATGTTATAAAAAAGAAAGAAGCAGGAAATGTTCACGTTTCAAGAGCTGGAACCAGAGAATGTTTTTTCCGTGATAAATGTCTTAATTATGGAAGTTCTTGTTGATTCATTTTATGTTGATCGACTAATTAATTAATTGACTAATCTCCTTAGCATTATACATATTCATTACATCGATGCTGAAACGATGCTGTTAATATCACTTTGCTGCAGCTCAACAGAGATTCAGCGATGGAGCCATCAGCAGGGTCGGATTAACGCACTGGAGCGTCCTGAGGCAGAAACTAACTGTGAAGGAGAGTGTTCTCACTAGAGAAATGACATGTCTGTCAAATGCCTCAATACAAGATTGTTTTATCCCAACAGTCAGCTTTTTTTTTTCTTTTCAACTTTCCCAAGCATTTTTTGTGTCTAAACCTTGTTTGCAGAGCAGGCAGAACTATTTGTGCCAAGATCAGAAAATCCTCACATGGGTCACATGGTGGGTAATTAAAACCTATGGCATTTGTTGTCTTGTGTGGAATTTTACCTGCACCCACACTCAGAAGTGATGTCACAGGATACTGACACATCCTGGAGCACACAGCAGAAAACACATTCTCCACAGGTTGTTGAGGCACTGTTTCAAGAAGAAAGACCTTAAAACTCTGGCCCCCCTTAAGAAGACCCCTGTCACTTCAGCTTATATTGTATTTGTGCATTCATTACTATTACAAATCAGTCAACAACAAAAGAGAGAAAACAAGATACTGATCCTTAAACACGACATTATCAGTGACTGAAAACGTATTCCTATCATGTGGTTTTTCATGCCATGTGCCGGAAATGATAAGATGTAGGGACAGTTTAGAGAGAGAGAGCATCTACGTCAATAACTTAAATACAACAAAACGTAGCAAACATTTTTACAACTAACCCAAATTATTAAAGATATATCGCTGCTACAATTACACGTTCAAGCCCCTTTGGCAAGGTAGTACCGCTGGCAGGGTTAGAGGTTCAGTTCCTGCTGGAATGACAAAGGCAGTTAGCATGACATCATCGACAAAGCAACAATTTATCGCAAGTAAAAACAACCAATTGCATCCAAGATACAGACTGAGCTGATCACCTGACACTATCAAAGTTAGAGACTGATACAGCCAATCAAAATGCAGAACCATTATGAGAACACACATGCACAAAAAAAAACGGCCAATCGTATCCGTGCAATGGAGCCTCTGAAACACCAGCTGCTGTGTGTGTGTGTGTGTGTGTGTGTGTGTGTGTGTGTGTGTGTGTGTGTGTGTGTGTGTTTAGAATAATGTCAGAGGAAGAAAAACCTCAGGGACAGATCACAACACGACGCAGCAAGGGATCGACTCGCCAGTGACAACTTCCTCCATCTTCTAACCGCTCCAAATACCCAACACACACATGCACAATCACACACGCTTGTGACACACACAAGGCAGTTCAAAGCATTTCTCCTTAATTAGCGTTCAACGCTTGGCTTGACAAATAAATAGCGACCATTTAAGAACACTAAGAGAGGAATCAGACAGCACATTACACCTCACAATATCTGGCAGCTTCCTGCACGCAATTCAAATCGGGGGGGGGGGGGGGGGGAGCAGTTAGGAGGGAGGACAGAAGGAATGAAGGAGGTTATAAGTGGGGGAAAAGACCATAAGGGGAAGGAAATAGGTAAGGAAGGAGACAGGAGGTGGTAAGAGAGGAAAAGGGAAAAGTAAGAAGTAAAATAGAACTGGGAATGGAAGTATGGAAGTT
The DNA here is from genome assembly GCA_037975185.1 of Centropyge bicolor. Taxonomy (NCBI): domain Eukaryota; kingdom Metazoa; phylum Chordata; class Actinopteri; family Pomacanthidae; genus Centropyge; species Centropyge bicolor. The sequence continues at coordinate 414,388 of JBBMOC010000095.1, read as the reverse complement.
ATGGAGGAAAGAAGAGGAGGGAGGTTAAAAGAGACAGAGGGTTGTGAGCAGAATTGAGAAAAGGCAGGACAGGGAGGAAGGAAGGGAAAGGGAATGAAAGAGGAGAGGGGGAGAATGAAGGAGGGAGGTATAGATACACATGGACAGAGATTGGAAGGACAAAGAGGCTGATAAGGGAGGGTGGAAAAGAAGGTAGAAAGGATGGAAGTAGAATCAAGTTTGAGTCAAGTAAGAAGGGAAGGAAAGAAGGTAAGAATGAAGAAGAGAAGGAGCGAGAGAGGAAGAGAGTGGGAGACGGGATCAAGGGAAGAAGCAGAGGCCTTGGGAGGAAAGGAAAGGACAGTAGGGGGCAAGGGAGGATGGAGGGAAAGAAAAAGAGAGAAAGGAAGAAAGGAAGGAGAAGTCATTGAGGAAGAAAGGGGAGGAGACAGGAAGTGAATGAATGATCGATGGAGAGACAGATTTATATTTAGAGATTAAAAGAGAGATGAAAGGAGAATGAAGAAGAGGCCTCCTTGTGATGCCATCTTGAAGTGATCACTGCCATCAGGCCTCAATCCAAGCTGCCTTTACTTTGTAGTTGTGAATGTATTTTAGTCATTAGACCCAGGAACAAACACACACAGGAGTGCAGAAATGAAGCTCATAATACAGACATTCTTATTTGTGAGCAGCGCTCTACTTAAACACATCTGTCGGGTCCATGACTTCACCGTGTTGGTTCACTCTCACCGCTCTCATCGTTCACAGCCTCGGCAGGCAGCTGCTTCCAGTGAACACGCTCTTAAAGTCTGTAGTCAAGTACGTTCAGCTGCAGGTACTTTAATGTCCACTTGAGCCAGGTCCGAAAAGAAAATCTGTATTGAAGTGAATAGGAAAAAGTCCAAAGTGTCTCTCGTCACTGCCCGATCCGTATCTGAAACCCGACGTGGTCGGTCGGGTCCTAACGCCCAACTGTTCCCAAACCATTGACTTTCTATGGCCACATTTTCTCACATGCTTCCAAGGGTCCAGCAGCTACAGCTCAAAGTCAGCATGTTCATATTCCACATTCATTAAGAAGAGAACAGACAAAAACATAGTTCTAAATTTAAGATAATTTAATTATAATCAAAGTTAAACTTTGGAAAAATCAGCCATAAGACGTAACACTCAAAAACACAGTCTGCTTTATCTGGACGGTGTGAGTGTGGTGAGAGCACATTTGATTGACAGGGACCTGGCAACATGAGCAAATAACCACGCAACAGTCCTTATATTTTGATGAAATATTGCCATGTTCTGATTGGTTCACAAAAGTATGTGACACATGCCACCTTTCCCCAGCACAGCCTCGCCAACTTCCAATCACTGAGACAAACACAGAAATCTCTCACATGAAATAACCAGAAATTCAGAAAAAGAAGTGTTCTAACCTTAACCCTGTGAGTCACAGAAACAGACTGACTGAAAAAAAAAAGGTTTCCATTAACTTCTGCTGTTTATCTATCTGCACACACAGCAGCTACATAGAACTCAGTAAACATATAACTGACATGTGTCCATATTAAACCGTGTGTGAATGAAGGTCTGGAGAGATGATGAAGCTTCAAATATTTTGGTGCTGTGTTTAAAACAACAACAACTTTTTTTCACATTTTAGGCCATACATTCATTTTCAGAGATTACTAGGGCCGAGGTTGCATTTCTTTTTTAACCAAAGGTTCAAGGCCTGTGGGGCCAAGAAGTTGTTGCTTCATCTGTCAGAGATAAGATTTCAAGAGAGGTTCTGCAGAACTGAACTCTGATGAAGGAAACACACACGAAAAATATCAGCTTGCTTTCCCACATCTCATGGGTCAAGACTGGTTTACCTCTGTGTATGATTGCGTGAGGTCAGTGCAAAAACACACAGCATGCACCATTTGTTAGTGTATGCATCAGTGTGGAGGTGTGTATTTAAGTTTTAACAGTATGGTGTGTGTATATCTGTGTGTGTGTGTGTATATCTGTGTGTGTGTGTGTGTGTGTGTGTGTGTGTGTGTGTATATCTGTGTGTGTGTGTGTGTGTGTGTGTATATATCTGTGTGTGTGTGTGTGTGTGTGTGTGTGTGTGTGTGTGTGTGTGTGTGTGTGTATATCTGTGTGTGTGTGTGTGTGTGTGTGTGTATATCTGTGTGTGTGTGTGTGTATATCTGTGTGTGTGTGTGTGTGTGTGTGTGTGTGTGTATGTGTGTGTGTGTGTGTGTGTGTGTGTGTGTGTGTGTCAGCTCTGTAGTGTAGGCCTGACAGCTCAGTTCTGTTCTGTGTCTGTAACCAGCTGTTGTACTTCACTCACAGTTTCTCTGTGTGTGTGTGTGTGTGTGTGTGTGTGTGTGTGTGTGTGTGACAGCACACTGTTTGATGTTCGACACATCAGAGAGGGGAGAGGGTTAACGTCATTGACAGAGATAGAGAGGAGCTCCCTGCTTTGCCTCCGTGATGCCTGACGAGAACTTGTTCAGCTCTAAGTCGACGGCTGCATGAGTCGATCTGACCCTTCTCACAACCACACAGCTCTCATTGCTTTTATTGTGCTTCACACTAAAAGTAATGGAATACGTTTTCAGATCCTGAGGTCTAACTGATACCATATCGTGAAGATACTCTATATAAAAAAATCTCTATGTCGTAACTTGGCTGAAAACTCCATCAGAACAGAAGGTCAGAATGTGCAACAAAAAAAGAAAAAGAAAAACCAAACTACCAGTTGAGTACTCAGTCCCCTGAGAAAGATGTGTCGCTCTCTTTGGTGCCACTAAAGCAGGAAGAAGCATAGCTTTACTTTCACAGTGTTTTAAGTTGAGGGGTTATGAAAACTGTACAACTGGGCCGACAACCTTATCTTCGACAACAGCAGCATTTTACACAAAGGAGGAAAGAAGGACAACAAAAGGTGAATGTATTAAGGTAAAAAATGGTACAGTGCTAGTCCGGCTAAAACATGACAGGTAACATGACAAACAAAATAAAAAGATTTTTACTTCATACGATCATATTGTGTTTTACCAAAATGACAAGGTCATGAGTTTTAACTACTGTACAGCTACAGGAAGCCTGCAGCTCCATCACACCAGGTGATAACAGGTGGTCCTGACACTCACAATGCTCATATAATGGATACCACACACATAAACACAAACTGTCAGCTGTCAAAGCTGATGCATCAACACACACACAGAACAAGCGAGCGCAAGTGTGTGTTTGTGATCGATAGGAAAATAAAATAACGTGTCGATCTGTGAGGCCGGCAAATGAGACTAAACGACAGCTGAGAGTCTCCTGAGAGCAACGAGCAGCTGGATCAGTGTGTGTGTGAGAGAGAGAGAGAGAGAGAGAGAGAGAGAGAGAGAGAGAGTGTGTGTGTGTGTGTGTGTGTGTGTGTATTGAGAGCTGGAGAGCAGCTGTGAGTGGAACATCTCTCCACACAGAAAGATGCACAGGATGGCTGGATGGATGCGAGGGGAGAGGAGAGTAATGATAGATAGAAAGAAAGACACCTCTCTGTTTTTTTTCATCATTTGTGATATCTCTTTTTTCTGCTACTTCCTTCCTGTTTAATCAGAATAATAAAAGCACAATTCCAAAAAGTTGGGACATGGTCATTTATAAACAAGCTATGTTTCCTGACAAAAGTTTCACAAAGTGTTACCGAGTCCATGTATCCCCTATTAAATCATGTGTTCACAAAGTGTTGAACCTCTCTCCATCCTCGCTTGTGAACGACTGAGTCTTTCCAGGATGAACCTTTCATACCCAATCATGATCCTATCATGTGTTACCATTGAAGCTGTTTACCTGTGGAAGGATCCAAACAGGTGTTTTTGGATCAGTCCACAACTTTCACAGTCTTTTGTTGCTCCTGTCCCAACTTGTTGAAACATGTTGCTGTCACCAAATTCAGAAGAAGCAGATATTTACAAAAGTCAACGAGGTTGATGAGGTCAGACATTCAATATATTGTCTTTGCACTGTTTTCAATGGAGTTCAAAAAAGGAAGAACAAAAGTTCATCTGTTTTTTTGTTTTTTTTTAATCAAAGTCATATTGGACCACGTTTCACTTTGACCAGACTTTATTTTGAAAATCTCATATCCAGGTCAGTCTCTCACATTGTAGCAGTGCTAAGGTACAATTTGTCGCACAAGCTGTTTTCCCTTTGAGCCCGAGAGCCCCCCAATGAGGGGCTCTCCTGCGTAAGACAAAGAAATAGTGTGAAACAACGCACTAATCATAAGAGAATAAAGTGATGCTGCACATCAAATTAAACAGCAGAACCTGGCTACAAGAACATATAAGCCATTTTTACATCCAAACACAGCTCAAACGCCAGATAAATGAATTATCAAATATAGAAATTAATACAGCGCCACCAAGTCAACCCACTCGCCATATTTCTGGCTCTAGCGCTGGTGTACTGTATGCAAAACGGACAAACAACCCCTCAAACGAGAGCAGACAGTCCACTGATTCAAACCATATCCATCAAAGCTCTCTAAAACCAAAGCAACAGCCACAAACAACACAAACCACAGCAAAACACAAATCGCTTCGTCAAACTATAGTCGTAAATTTTCTCTTACCTTAGCTGTTTCGCCATCAAAAGTTTATCAGTAAATCCACACCAGAAACAGTTAGCGCTACTTCCTTAGCCACAATGCAAACAACCCTGATGTCACGGGATTGGCCGGGGCGTAAGGCAAGATGGCGCACTGTTGCGTCTCGGGGCTTCTAATTGGCTAAGGTTGCTGTCAATCTCACTTTGGCGGCTGTTCCTGTACTCTATTGGCTCTTGGCTTCAAATGAGGTGTCAATCATGGAATCAACCAATCCATGACGGAGATACAGCCTCGTGTTTCCACATACAGCTCCATACTAGTTTTATCGGCTTTACGCACAAGGCGCAAGAGCAGAGTAGGCGCAGCGGGGCCTTTGTTTTGAATAATACGAAGCTTTATTGTGAGCCACTTTGTTGCTAGAATAACGGGAGTAAATTCACGTAGCACAGTGAATGTGACACATGGCACTAGGTGAACCATAATGTAACAAACTGTGCCAAGATGTGACCTGGCCTGCACTGTCTGCACTAAAACCTCTCTAGTTTTGTTCTGCTTCACCTTATCACAGTCAAACTTTGCAGAGACAATGCTCACGTATTGTGCTATGATTTGGTAGAGGTTTAGAGCTGCAGCTGGATCATTTTATTATCCTAAGAGTGCTTCTTTTTTTTCCAGGCGAACCTGAACTTTTTCATGTGTGCTGTGTGCCATCTTCATTTACTCTTACCCAGTAACATATATACTGATATTTACACATCTGAACAAAACTTACAAGGGCACAAGAATTACTCAAATAGACCTTGTGGTTGCAGAGATATACTCATGTTATTATGGGTAAGTAATTTTCAAACAGAGGCCTGAAAAATAGCTTAGGGCTTAAAGGGATAACAGCATCTGACCAGGGAGAATAAAATAGGAGGTTATGTGGATAAAAATCTCTGACCTGATGTAAATCAAAGGCAAGATATGGAGCTGCCTTAAATATCTTGTAGGTTTTTCTTTTTTGTTTTGTTTACCATCACTAAATGACTGCAGGCTTGATCTTATGCCTTGATGCACTGTGCTGAAAAAGACGAATGGTTTTCTTTTTGTCTTCAGTGAGGAGTCAATATTTTCTGATGTGATCTTAATGATGGCATTAAGAGCTTTTAGAACATATTTGGAGTATGTATTTGGTGTCTTGCATTTGGAAACACAGTTTTGGTGTTTGTGTCACCTGATATCAAAACTGCATTGCAGGGATAGATACATGTGTACATAATACTAATAATTTATACAATAAGGATTTGGTCATTCAGGACAAACTATGGTCCAAGCAGCTTATTAATATTTCTCTCCATGTAAACAGTCTTTGACTTGCCCTTGTTTTTTTTCTTCCTGGACTTCAGAGCAGCTGTTGGGGGCTTGTACTTCCTGCTGCCCAGTTATTGGTCAGAAAACAGCCAATGGGGACGGGCTCAGAGGACAGACAGAATGAAGTGATGATGAACACACACACACACCCTTGGAAACTAGATCCCACTGTAAAGCCCACGCACAGGAACCGTCGGCCTTCCAGAGGGGATGAAGCCTGTTGTTCTCTCTCTCTCTCTCTCTCTCTCTCTCACACACACACACACACACACAGTAATGCCTGGCCTCCATACTGACACATTCCACAGATCTGTGGAAAAGTTGCATATTGAATATTGAGAGACAGCAAAGCAAGAGGAGTCAGGGAGACAAAAAGCAGAAAAAAGACAGACAGCAAACGAGGAAGAGGTCGATGGAAAGAGAGAAAAGAGATAGATGGGAGAGAGATGAAATCATAAATGATGCATGATTTACTTTAGCCTGATGAATCCGACCTGTTCATGAGGTTCAGGAGATTTCATCATGAGCAGAATCAAAGCCCTGCCGTAGTTTAATTCACAAAAATATAGCTAATTAAAAAGGAGACAGCAGAACTTTGAGCCAATCAGCAAACAAAGATTTAATATGACAAACAAGGCTGGCATTTGCCTAGTAACAACTTAGCGGTTGGAGGTCAGAGGTCAGTGTGTTTAAAGGAGCAGTTCAGCTCACTGAGGACTGATGAGGAGAGAACAGGAAGCTGAGGACGACGCACCTTCTACTGAAACTCAACACAGCTCACAGTTTATGTTTATGTCATGTAGTTAATGCTGCAGAGCTTTAATTACTGATGCTCTACTGATATATGATATGAATTTCAATATTGTTAAACCACATGTATGGTGGTGTGTGTGTGTGTGTGTGTGTGTGTGTTTGAGAGATAAATGCTTGGTTATGGAATACTGTACATACAGTATTTACATACATGTGCTTGTGTGTGCATGTGTGTGCATGTGTGTGCATGTGTGTGCGCACCCTGTTTAATAGGTAAAAGCAGCTTCTAAGCTCCTCTGAAATCGCGCAGAGCTTCAAAACGGAGCCTTCAGCACTTTTTACTGACTGATGTGTGAATGTATGTGAGTGAGTGCGAGTGAGTGAGTGTGTGAGTGTGTGTGTGTGTGTGTGTGTGTGTGTGTGTGTGTGTGAAGGGTTAAAGTCTTTTTTTTTTTCATGTTGCATTCCAACCTCACATCCAGCCTGCTGCTGCCTCAGCTGTAGCTGCCGGCCCACGACCAACCTACTGATCTGTGAGGCGATAACTGGATGACAGGCGTGCTTTGGTGTGGCTCTGTGTGTGTGTGCACACGTTTTCCTTACCTATTGGGGACCGTGTCTGCTATAAACGCTGATCTTGTTGGGACCAGCAGTCCTCACGGGGACCGAAGCCTGGTCCTAATGAGGCAAAGCATCATTTCTGTGGTCCTGGTTTAGGTAAGGGGGAAGGTGTGAGTTGAGGTTAGGGGTTAAGTTTTGGGTTCCGCTGTCCACAATGAATTGAAATCAGTGCAATGTCCTTACACGGATAGCTGCGCAATCTTGTGTGTGTGTGTGGGTGTGTATTGGCTGTATATTATACTACCCATGAGGGTGTTTCTGCTGTGGTTATGGGAGTTAAGGTGATACTCTCAGCAGCAGTAAAGCCACAGAAATCCCCATAAAACGAGGGAAGAGCAAACAACATACTGATGATCACCAGCAGTGGAGCAAATTATGTCACGTTTTGTCCCGAGGGTGGCGCTAAAGGGAAGGTCATGGAGTCATTAATGTCTCGAGGGTTCATCCTCAGGGGAGCAGAAATGAGATCAGTACATTACAAACAGCAATAACAAAATGACCAGGATTTATGGGGATGATAAAAATGAACAGGTTATCCAGTCAGTAGTTTATGATAAATGCATGGACCCAAGGACAGATATACTGAGCAATCGTCCGACGTTATAATCCTAATACGCCCTGCTGAACAATTACACATACCTAAACAACAATATACACTGGCCTCCTAAATGACTCCATTTACAAGGTGAAGTGTTAGCCAATCACATACATGCAAGGACACGTTCACTCTAATGACAAGGAAGTGACTTCGCCCAAGAAAAGCTGTTGTTTTTACTCTTCTACTTGACAACTATTCTCACTAAGAGGTTTTCTGGTTCTATACCGATGTCAGAAACAGCCATTACTTACACGACCACAAGGGGTCTTTGCCAAGAAAACATAAATATAGGCTGTGTAAGACATTTGATCAGACTACCAATGGCAGCTGTTATCCAATGAAAACAGTCACACCATCGCAAATTAGCCAATGACTGTATCTCCCTGACAGGTGTAAAAATGCTTGA
>JBBMOC010000095.1:385517-406073 GCA_037975185.1 Centropyge bicolor | reverse complement strand
TGTGTGTGTGTGTGTGTGTGTGTGTGTGTGTGTGTGTGTGTGTGTGTTTGTCTTTGTTCACAAGGTTGTCAGGGCCAAATCTTGTCCTCGTCACAGAAAGAAAAAGATCAAAACCAAAAGGCAGGAAGGTCTTTTTACCCCTAAAGTCTGAAAACTACTACGAGTCCTTCAAATGCCACACTGGGATTTTTGCTTCCCTTTAGTTTCCTTCACTCTACTTTCTGTCCTCTCTTCATTCACAAGGCTCGACAGTAACGGTTGCCCAGTTGCCCCGGGCAACCACATTTGGCCCACCGTCAATCATTTTGTTTGGTTTGATCGCCCCTGTTGGCAGCCACTTCTCCTGTTATTAGACAGAGCCGCTGTGTCCCTCATCACTGACGTTCATCTCCAAAACATAAAGCGCCTTGTTAAAACAAGGAAGGAAAAACTGGATTATGCGAAGTTTATATTTAAACATAAAATCCAGCTGATCCAGTTTAAAATATAAATGTCACCTTTTTGTCAATAAACATTAAAAAAGAGACACAGATTCTTGTGCTCTCTCTTCAAGCGCTTGCCTCATGCCGGGATCGGACGACGCGAGAACCACTCTCATCACCTCATGTGACACGGAAACCATCTGAAATGGCAACAAAAATATTAAGTCATAGCTTGCCATATTTCACAATTTAAGTGATATAAATAGGTGGTCGGTAAGGTTCCAGGGAGCAACAACAAATGTTCATTTATTGTCACTGGGTGGTGAAGCCGAGCTCTGGGTGAGTGTGTGGGTGTGCAGCTTGAATGTGTGTACAGAGGGTGATGTCACAGCCACAGGGCTGATACATTTAGTGTAAAGCTCCTGACTTAAGGGTAATATTCACTGAAGTTCACCGAAATAACATGAAATTTGTTTCCTCTTTTACTTCTCCATGTGTACAGCTGTGAGCTCCAGAGGGCTCTGTGCTGCTATGAACGTCAAACTGAATGTTGTTAAATGTTGTCAAACTAGGTGAGAGAAGGCCAAAAAACAAACAAACAAACAAACAAACAAAAAATATACATATATATATATATATATATCATGAGGCTTCCCAAATATTGCATTGATAGTCTTCCTCTACACACACTTTACAATTAACTCCGGCGATTGCGGCACCTGACACTCATTCTCATTCCCAACGCTCCACGTCTGTCATGCATGTAGGAATGCATTGAGATGACATTTGGTATCTGGAGTTTCTTTAATTGCTGATTAATGAATGAATGGTTTGACAGTCTCGTCAGATCAGTCTAGTCTAGTAAAATTGTACATCACCTTCAGAGGGAGCTGTGGGCTTTAGACAACTGGAAATGTTTTCATTATTTCACTGACACCAGTGGGCGTGAGATGAGTCATGGATTAAAGGCACATAATGGACAAATCGCAACTCAACAGAATTGAATCGTGACTAGGTTGGCTGAATATTTGGTTGCTGATGTGGATTTGATTGCAGGACTTGTCAGGAATTCATACACAGCCAAGTGGTGCCAGAAGGTTGGGACTCCACATTCATTAAAATAGACAAGTCAAGACAAGTCTGATTTAAAGTTATGTTTAAAGTTAGGGGTAAAGTTACCCCTGATTTTCAAAAGCCAGCCAGCTCCATCAAACAGCTGACGGAGCTGCCATGTGAGTGTTACAGGGACTGCACGCTCAGGGTTCCACAGAGTTGGTTTTTTAGTTAGAGTTAGAGGATTACACAGAGGCAACACTACACACATTCACGGTTACCTTCACAAACACCTACTTGAAGATTAGGTGTTCTGATTTGCATGAAGTCACAGTCCAGACTGGATGGGACAGATGAGACCACTCTGATGACTTTAGTGATGTGCAGACACAACCATGTCATCAGACACGGTGAGTTCAAATCAACAGTGTCAGGACTCGAGTGGCGAGGCGCTGACTGTGGACTGAAATATCCTTTCATGACTCTTCATTAAAGTGTTTGTTTTGAATCACTGTTTGTCATTAAAAGAGTATCCAGGAGCAAGCAGATGTGATTAATTAGTAGCTCAGGTCACAAACATTTTCATTCCTGAAATTGTTGTCCTGAGCTGAGAACGGTGGCGAACCACAACGCTGGAGGATCCCAGCTGCTGGAAGTGAATAAAATACAAGAGTATGTCTGAGAATCTGTTATTTGAGAGGCCATACACATGCTGCATGAAAAGGTACAGCGGTACCTGGTGTTTGACTAAAGCCAGGCTGAGTCCAGTGTCGCTCCACTAATCCACCCTGAATGTAAAAGCGGCCTAATCACAAATATACTCTGTGGGTGAATCTATTTCAACTGATTCCAACTTCATTTTTCAAAAGATTGATATCTCTTTTTGGAACTAGAAAAGCACTCGGAGAGCGCAGACCTCCGCCAAGCAGCACAGTCCCCCCCCCCAGCTTATTGTGACACCCCAAAATATTAGTCCTACCTTTGATTGATCTATTTCAATGGATTCCTTTCATGGAGTTATAAACACATATGTTGAAAACGCCCCGATCTCGCAATGATAAAGAGTCCTTTAAAAAACTCCTAGATCCAGACGGTGATCCGGATCACCTCCAAAATTTAATTTGTTCCTTGTCCCAGAAAGGACATTTCCTGAAATTTCCTGTATTTTATTAAAATCTGTCCATAACTTTTGGGTTATGTTGCAAACAACAAACAGACAAACCAACGCCAGCAAAAGCAAAACCTCCTTGGTGGAGGTAATAAATCTTAAATAAAAAAAACAAGATTTTTAGCTACAACATTTGGTGTCATCACACACATTATTAAAATGTTATATAGTAGTGAGCATGTTACACCAAAAGTTTTGTTTTTCCAAAGGTAGTGACTCAGGGTGCAATTATAAAAGATGTATTGTATGTCAACTTGTGTATATCTGAATTATTGAGCAAAAATAACATGGTCTGATCTGAGACCCAAACATCTTCTGCAAAAGTAAATGTAACAGCCTCCATATATTTATCATAATCCGTAACATCCTTTAGCACAACTTTGATTTTCATAAACACGGAAATGCACTGCTTTGATAAGCTTTAATTAATAGATGTTCAAGACTAAAAGAAACATAATTCCAAAACATCAGACTCAGTCAACATGTCCAACAGTCTGTGCTGGAATGGAACGTATGTGATCATTTAATTTCAAAAACCTGAAGGTGGTCGTCAAATTACAACCAGCGCATCAAGCCTCTCGCTGTTTAATATTCCACCTGCAGAATCAAACACCAACATCTGTATATTTTCTTAATTATCCACATGCATTTCCTCATGGATGCATATGGTCCATGAGAACGAAGCGAGAAGATCACAGTGCAGATACAAATCCAGCTTCTACTGAAGTGCTGGCACTGCTGCAGAAGAACAAATATTCCTTTTCAAAGAACAACATTTAAAAGTAAAAGTGAATAATTCTCTGTTTTTATGAAGTTGGGAATATGTGGTGAAGTTAGACATCTCTCTGGAAAACAAATGAAAATACAAAAAAAAGGATGTAACAGCTGTTGTTTTTCGTAGTTGTGGGGATGACTGACACATAAGTTTGTTATGTGAACTTTAAATGACGGATTGTGCCAGATAATAAAACAACCACATCACCTGCTGATGCGGCTACCTGCGTGATTTAAAGGTGTCCGGCAAGGCAACAATGTCTGCAACCACGTCAAAGGCTGCCATTTCCAAAAGAGCGTGCTGTCATTCAAACATCGTTCCCCACATCCTCCTCCTGATCTGACACGGCAAGTGAGAGGGATGTGGGTGGAGGCCCACAGTCATCAACAGCTCCAAAACTTATCACACAATATAGTCCAGGCCATGCCCGCTTTCATCCATCCAATCAAATTTGAGGATTTGATTCCCTCAGTCAGACCCCAGTTCCTCTGAGAAACACATCATGTTACAGAATCGTTCCTTTAGAGGTAAAAAGTTGAAAAAATAAGGTAAATAATTAACTAAATTCTCAAGTATATAATAATATTCCAAATTTGTTCAACATGTCAACACAAAGCAGAGAGTGTTTTATCTGCAGGATGTCGGTGTTCCTGCCTTGCTCAGGCCCAGCAGGCGGAGTGCTTGGCCACTTTCCTGCTCTCCACTTCTACAACTGGTCACACTTATTAAAGTCCCAGGGAGGAGGGATGAAGAGTCAGGTGCTTAAATCCTCCGTCCCTGGGACTGAACATCCTCCGCCACTGACCTCAGATCAGATCCAGAGGAGAGAGTCTGCTCTCCTTCGCTGTGTTTACTGCACTAAAGCTAAGAGACACACTCACTCTGCTTTTCTAAAAGAAGACATTTATGGTGGGACTGACCTGGTGGCAGTGTGGGTTGGACTCTCTCCCGTACGAGTATGAACTCCTCTCTGTTTTGCCTGCAGGGCAAAAAGAAAAGTGAAGGGGAAGTTAGTGAAAGAAATCTTCTCTCTCAAGGACAAATCATCCACTGGAGAGGAAAAGAATTCATCCATTTGTGAAGTATTTAATCTGTGAAGCCAAAAGAATTACAGAGTTAAAGTTATCTTAACTTGACAGGCTAGAATATTTATTCATTCAATAATAAAGACAAAAACTACACAAACATAACTCATTCCTTCATTCAATCAGTCATTTTCAAAAACACAGATTATTTACATTTCAACTACAAACCGTGTGTGAAGAATGGGGCGACATAAAAATCTACAGCGTGAGTAATTTATTCATTCATTTAGAATTAAATTCTGTCACACACAAAATAAGTCCTTCATTCATTCATATTCCATTTTAAACAATATGGAAAATTATTGATTTCATTCATTCAGTCAATAAATTCTTTCCTGATGAGAGGGTAAAATAAACTGTGAAAAGGAGTTAGGCTATTGGTTAATCAATTGATTCATTTACTAAATATAAAAACATGCACTCCCAATAAACAATCAATTGGACATACTATTCAATAAACAACAGTATGATTTTTGATGGATTTCTTTACCCACCATATTTCCCTTGAACATCAAAAATTTCAGTCTTTCTTTCATTCATTTAAAGGATCACTCATTTGTTCATATACACTTTGTTTGAGAAAGATTTCGTAAGTAGAAAACAACCAAAGCCAGTTTTCATGATCAGAGTCTTCGCAGTGTGTGTGTTCTGGTTCTGATCACTGATCTCGCAGCACAACAAAACGGACATCTGCTGCGCCCGCAATGCATAGATCCATATACAGAGAAAAAACACAAAAACAACACCTTCACTCTTCACTTTCTTTTGGGTGTAGATTTAGTTTCTTTGCATGCAGACAAAACAAACCAGATATGAGACGAGGTATACCCCAGCTCTCCTGAAGATACCTCTGTCATGTCTGCACTAGAACACTGCACCAGCCCTTCTGAGGTTTTGCCCTGTACAGTATTGTTTTGCTCTTTCCTCCCTCTCTTCCGTTGGACAATTGTTGGTCCAAGGAGACTCATTACTCTACTTGCTAGGTAACCAATACTACAAAGTATCACCTAGATTTCTCTTACATTGTGCTTATGAGACAACGTCAAAAGTGACCCTGGATCATTACTGAACCACAATGCTGTTTGAAACTGGCCTCTAAATATTCTGTGAACGTGTGTTTCTTCAATCTGTGGCTTAGTTGGTCAAAGCACCTGTTGCATGGTTCGAATCCCAGAATGCCTTGTGACCTAAGTACGCCCCCTGGGGATCAATACAAGTTTATCTTTTGTAGCTGCTCCAACATGAGAATTTTCCAGTTTGGGACAATAAAGTCTAGCTACCTAGCTAAACTGTGATTTGTCAGTCCAAAGTGTATTCAGCTGCTATTCCAGGATACAATTCCAACGATGCTAACCCGAGACTAGCGTTCTATGTCTATCTTGATGTTCTAAGAACAGCTTTGCTGAAGCTACGACACGCCTGTTTAATCCAGTTTGTTCTGCACATTATTGTGCACTTGATGCTGAAGTGTGAACTTTAAATCTGCATAGATTTTGGTGCTGATCTTTGTTTAGGTTCCTTGCCTGGTTTTGTTGAACTTTTGATTCTTGCCTGCTCTCTGACAGATGCATTTACCTTTTTGGACTGCCTGTATCTGGATCCCATACTCTGCATGTACAAGTGTGACACAACCATCTGACTGTGCCAAATAAGCTTTTGTGGCAGGCAAGTCCAAACTTTTGAACGGTGGTCAATACTACAGTATCCAGTTATGAAGTACAATGTAGTTTTTTTTATTATTGTGATAATGGCAATATTCCAACTTGCTGATGTCATACTGTCAGGGACAGCAACAACAACGATCGCTGAAAGTACTTCTGTTAGTTCCTACAATTTCTACAATTCCAAACAAGTTTACAAAAAGGGGAGTGGCTACATGTAAGAAATCCAAAAGGTGTAAAAGTGCAAGAAGACTGAAACAACAAAAGGGACAATACAACAAACTTATTTCACCACCTCAAGCAGAAGCACCCGGTTGAGTAGCTGGAGAGCCAAAAATCCAGCTCAACAGCTATTGTGAGTCCTAAAGCAAGCAGACAAACTACATTGGCTCAGAATATCATCACCAAATATTTGGCAAATTGTAGTCCATATTTTGTCATATCACCAGGAATATCATTAGCACAGAAACACCCTGAAATATCATGATGTTATTTTATGGCTATTGCCCACCCCTATAGTAGTGAATACATTTTCATTAAGAATCTGGACACTAAAGAAAACGGTGGACAACAAATTTAGTGCTCCATATAATGAATAGTGAGCGATTCTAGACATGAGTCAACGTGGTGGCAAAGAACCAGAAACCATGTAAGAACACCGGAGGATCAGCCCGGAACACCATCCTTTAGCAAGCCCAAAGCACCGAGACAAACCTTAGCAGTAGCAAACAACATGACAAAAACTGACAGTCAACAAGCATATGTTGTCTCGTGGTATATACCATTATCGCACCCAATGCTAAACTGGTGATACTCAAACAACCCATGTGAACGCTCATGAGGGTGTCTTAGCCTTATGGCCACATTGCAAACGTGCCCGGAGGCTAAAGTACAGTCAGAGTTTCAGCATGCATCCTGCAACTGCCTGTGCCTGCAGCATGTGTGGTGAATTATTTCCAGTGTCACCTCCATATGGAAGGTGTCCACATATTTGATCCAGTCCAGTTTGGAGTTAAACTGGCAGTTCAGACCACAGACACTTGTGTGAAAGCCACCACTTATGAATTCCCTCACAACCACTTGACGATTAAAAAACCCTGAAAACAAACAAGAACTACAGCTGCTTTATGGACGATTTCTCTTAATGCAGTTTTTCTTTCCTCTCCTCATTATGTGCAGGTGTCATAAGTTTTAACCTGCATCTGACACACGTTTAATGGATGTGAGAAAAACGGCACCCGACAGTCTTTATGGAACATCTTTGGTCAAACATGTTTAAACATGTGTTTGATTGAAATCAGACATCAGAGCTCTTAAAATGCAGGCCAAGGATTGATCAGTACATGACAAGGAGGTGAAACCTCTTTGGCAGGTAACCCACCGTCATTTTAATACACGAGCCGAGCGAGTCTGGCTGTGAAAAAGGTGTCTGATGAATTTCGAAGATGCACCGACCGCCGCCGCGGCGTGTAGACAACAAAGCTAATTTCCTCTCCAGTTTCTGAACAGGCTTTCCTCTCCTCCGAGCCGCGGGACCACTTCGAGCCTATTTTTACTACACAGACCTTCTTCTTGGATAAAACCTTAAATCTTCAGCCAGTCTAAATATCAAACCACGGTTAGTGTGTAATTACATTCTGCGGTCGGTGCAGCCGTACGAGATGAAATGGAAGGGTTTTATAGCGAGCGTGTGTGGAGGAAAATGAAGCGTGTACGTGGTGAAGGGTTTGAATCAGGCATGTATAGACCAGCGCTGAATACACGCCAACATGGTAGTCGATGCAGAAGAGGTTGATAATTACAGGCATACAGAATGGGAATGTGGTCGACTGTGTGTGTGCGCCTCTGAGATTGTGTGTGTGTGTTTTTGTGTGTGACCGATACAGCGGCCTCGGCTTCAGCTACGACTGATGCCAGCTGGACCGGTTTGGCACATATACAAAGACTCCCACACACACACACACACACACACACACACACACACACACACACCACAACACAAGCACACACACACACACAAAGTACTGGAAATCACTGGCACAGATGCACACGCACACACTCACAGACGTGTAAATGTGTACAATATACGTACTGTATATATAGCCCCACGTACACACACAGACACACACATGCAAATGTACTTTTGCATGGTACCGAAATATATCCACACACAGAAGCCCATGCATTTAAAAATACCAGTTCAGGACCGCACACACAGACACACACACACACACACGTACACACCACACACATACAAACAAAGATCCGTTTAGATTTAACATTGCATACACCTCTGCAAAATACAACCTGCAAAAATTCCAAAAATGTTTTAACTACTGTGCAATTGAGAATCATAGTTTTCACTTATAATCTGAATATAAATGTTAGGAAAAAATATTATATTCAAAACTAATTATTTTATCATTTTCAAGCCTAAAACTCTTTAAAACCAACTAGCTTTTTAAAAATATATATATATATATTTGCATATGTTATGTTATGTAATAATTTAAATTGTTTATAAGAGAATTATCAATTAAATAAATATTATGAAGAAATCATTTGTTTAGGTATAATTTTCTTTAATTCATGCTTCATTATCCCACATGTATTACTGTAAATATAATTTAAACTGTATGGAAAATGGGTTTACATAAAATCAGTGGTAGGATCAATTATTAACTTCAATCACTCAAAAATCAATTCCTTCATGCAGAAAGCAATAAACTACACAAAATAATCCATGTATTCACTGACTGTTCACTATATCACAATTATTTCTTTAATGTTAATACAAAATAAGGCCACATCAAAACAGCAGTACGAGTAGCTTTAGTCATCTAAGTTCTTTCATTTAGTCATTCATTCACTAACTCAATTAGTTCCCTCATAAAATACCTTAAAAGTCCATTAGTTCGGTTCAATATTCCAGTAAATAACAAGGAAGTAAAATAAATCCAGCTGTCACACAGAATGACGGGAATAAAGCCGAACAGACACTCATGGGTTTTAGAGAAGTGTGATCAGGTGAAAGTGTGTTTCTTTGTGTTGTGTTGTGCATAGAACATAAAAAACAGAGGCCTGTGTCATGAGCTGCGACATGACGAGAAATTTGGATGCAAAGCTTTTGCATCTGTAAGAGACCTCTCCACTTCAGCACTGACTGAAATAACTTTAACATTCATAGCACTGATCACCCCCTCGATCCACTCTTCTCAGTGCTCACGTCCTGTCGGGCAGGAGGTTCGTCTCCTCAGCCATGGCAGCCCTAAACAGAATACCCCGTTGAGCACTACATGTATGTATGTGTTTATGTATGTATATATGTATGTATGTATGTATGTTGCACTGTTTTATGTTAAATTAAATAAATTGATATTTAGTCCTCACATTTATGACATTACAATTATTTAGCTGGCACTTTTATCCAAATAGAATTAGAATAAGTCCATTAACTTAAGAGACAATCCTCATCTGCAAAGACTGTATGGACGGTGTCTCTTTATATTTTACAATTTCCACACAAAACAATTTTTCCAGAATTATATTTGCTGTGTTAAATTACATTTTGTGATGTTAATAGCTGGTACTTTAAATGTATACTGCAACGTCAAGGCCTTGTCTCGCCCCATAATTGTCATCAAGTTTCAATGGGATTGTTATTACAGATGATCGTTGGCTACTTAAATCTTTACAGAAATGATTCAGAACATACAATGGTTGTGTAAATTGTAGGATTTTTTTCAAGTGAAAAACATAAAAAATAAACCATATGAGTAAATGCTGTTATTTAGTTTAGATAATGTCGCTGAAATGCATCAATGAACATGGATCTAAACACAGAGACTACTACAAATACAACAAAAACAGATTCTAAATTGAGGATTTCACAACTGTATAACCTCTGTTCTTTACTTTTGTCCAAACATGGTGACCTTTTCACCTCCACCATCTCTGCAGGCCCAGCTCATGTATTACACACACGAACAAAAATCCCTGGTATTTTAATTAGGAAAAAAAAAGCCAGGCAGGGACGGAGCAACGCTGGATGGGAAGGGTCAGCCTCAAGATCACACACCCTGTCACAGTACACCGTGAATGGACACACACACAGAGGAGAGAGAGAGAGAGAGAGAGAGAGAGAGAGAGAGAGAGAGAGAGAGAGAAACAAACTGGGAAGCATCTCATTTTACTGCCTGGAACTGGAAAAGACATTTTGATTTTTTTTAAAAAAGTAGACACAAAAAACTAAATAAAAACCATTAAGTCCTTCTTTTAAAGTAGATTATTACTTTAAAAGAGACCTTGGAATTTTAGTGATAACAAAATTTCTGCTTGATTATAGCCACAAAATTTAATTTCGTATTTTTCAGCAGGTTTGTTTTTGTTTGGTCAGATAAGACACCGACTTTTGCCATTTTCACCCATAAAGCACTAAAAACACTGCACACATAAAGGGAAGTGAGCACAATCACAGAGGACGCAGTGAAAAGCCTCAATAGCAGCAGAGTTCATCCAGAAAAATCGAATTAAATTTACAATTACAAAATACATTTAGCAGTCCAGCTGACAAACCACATCACTGCTGCAGCAGTTTTTTTATTGCTCCGTCTGCTTCATACACAATGTTCTCTGATGCTATCAGACTTCTTTGGACTGAATCCCAGCAGAACCTTCTCTTTTCTCGCGCCGAGATAAAAGCACCTCGATGAACCTTTTTGGTTCCTGCAGTTTGTGCAGAACCTTATATCAAGAAAGGGTAACAACATGTGAAAGGGCTTCAAGGACCCTGTCAACCTCAGACAAAGGCCCTTTTACAAACAGTTCATTTGATCTGACAGTACTTTCAGGACCTTATTCCAAGGTCTTAAAATGTAAGATTGGGGATCTTCAAGAAACTCCTCTTAAAAGTGAAACTCCCTTTAAAAAAAAAAAAAAAAACATTACTCAAAGAAAGACGTGACAAGAGACTTGTTCATCCTTGAAAGACTGACCATAACAGTGCTTCCAGGAACCTTTGGCATCTATAAAACTGAATTCATGAAAGGTCCTCAAACCACAACAATGCCATAAGGATTACTGGAAACAAAGGAATCATTCACTCTCGATAGGTTCTTCGAAAAACACCACTGTAATTGTCTTGTATCGAGGTGTTTTCTAGAAACTTCCAACAATCTTCAAAAGACTGAAAGTTTTGTTCAAGTTCAAGTTAGAAATAGTTGGTTCTTCGGGTACGTTCATTGTCCTTCTGCTTTATAAAAAACAAACCCTACTGTTCCTTGAAGTAACCTCGTGGTTTTCAAGAACGATCTGATCTGAGCAGACTTCTGGGAGATCATGTCAGGGGCTCTGAAATCTTTGAACATTGTTGAACTTGCTGGTGTGTCTGCCAACCCCTAAGAAATAAACCGTTGTTCTGGCATGTTCTTTGTACAAACACTTAACACTACCATAACAGCCTAATGAACCTTGTTTTTCCTTTAAGGAACCACGTCAACCTCAGAGGAGAATGAGCTTGATACAATCTGACATACTTCAGCAGGGACTCTGAACCCTCTGAACATTCTTAGAGAACCGTATTTTAAACAGTTCTCAAAATCTAATGATGCTTCCAGGAACCTTCGACAACCCTTCACAAATCAGGACTTCTTTGAAAGCTGCCTCATGAAGGCTTCTCAAAACCACAGGAGAGGAGGGGCTCTTCATTAAAAAACGCTTTTCTAATAATTCAGTAAAAGCTGATAAAGATTGCGCACCAACCTATGTTCAAAAGTCTTTAATGTTTTACTTGCTTGGCTGGATCCTGTAGGTGCTCTCAGGCTGAACACAAACGTGAAAAAATGTGAATTTACTGTAGGTGGCACAAAATGCAAATGGCTCAAAAATGTGAACAATGGAAATGATTATTGAACTGAATGTTGATCAATGACAATACTGAAAATCACACTTGGGCATTTTGGACTGTTAGTGGGACAAATCACTTATTTTTGACACAAAAACACATGTTAATTGTTGTCTTATATGTTACTGCGCAACCATGACATTGTGGGCTTAAATCAGACACAGGATGATTGCCTCTTTCATCCAACCCTGTCGGCCTGATCTCAGTCTTTTATCTCAACTATCAGCTGTCACACCAAGGCAAAAAAGGCTCAAAATAATCTATCAACAAAAAAAGGACTGTCTCAAACCTCAAAAAACTCCTCAAAAGAAAGTTCTCTAACCTCAACTCTTCTCCCGCCAACCTCTGAATTTCCCTGAGGAACCCTGCAGTGACATTTTTTCCTGGACGACGAACATGAACAGGCTCATTGGCTGTGAGGAGGACCCCCAGACGAAGCGCCACTCGTTAGAGTATGCTGGCTGCAGAGGTACAAAAGGTGGAGGAGGGGAGGTCAGCCCACTCTGCTGTACAAAGCCCATAGAGAAGTCGGTGAGCCAGGAGAACCAAATCCCTGTTAATCCACAACGCTGAGAGACAGAGAGGAAACACAAATAAGCTCCATTACAAGCAGAGAGCTGACGGGAACCCGGACGCTCTGCTAGACTATTAGCTATAATCACACTACTTCTTAAGAAGTCCACAACGGGACTTGCTCTTATGAACCCCTAAATCCTGATCCTGAAATAATCCTGAGTATAAATAACTCCTACTTTAAAGATTAAACAACAAACCTGACAATAAATGAGACACTGACCTTGTTGAGATCATAAGATACTAAAAGAATTGTATCCACGACATATTGAAGCTGAAAAGGTATGAAGTGGGATTTAAATGGAGTCTGGGTTTAAGGAACTCATGAAAGCCTTATTTGTCAATGAAAAAGCCTGAAACTATCACCCAGCAGGTTTTACAGTAATCTAATAGACAGAAAAACATTATTGGATATGAATTCTTAAAATGGTTTTCCCCTTAAAAATGCACCATCAGTGTTTAATGTGAAGCAAACTTGCTCCTTAAAAGCTAAAATTGAGTTAAGTGTCAAAAGCCAAGATTG
Source organism: Centropyge bicolor (assembly GCA_037975185.1). Taxonomy (NCBI): domain Eukaryota; kingdom Metazoa; phylum Chordata; class Actinopteri; family Pomacanthidae; genus Centropyge; species Centropyge bicolor. The sequence continues at coordinate 392,911 of JBBMOC010000095.1, read as the reverse complement.
AACTATTTCGCTCAAAACTGAAAATAAATTTGCATTAATTAATTGTATCATTGCATGTAAAAAAAATCCATGTATGGTCACATGTGATTTTCAGATATTTTACATGCAAAATGTTAGATGTACATTTAACTATCATATAATAGCATTTCACATATAGGAACGTATGTGAAGCCCTCATCTCAAATGTGATGTTGAAGGTCAACAAAGGACCAAAATACACCTTCAGATTTACACCAAGATTATATACTTGGTTTTAATTTCAAATTATTAGTTAAAGGTTTCACTCATAAACCCCAACCCTCTTCTTACATTAAAATGAAATTCATACCAACATCTTCTCATTTTGAAGTCATCCTTACAAACATACCTAATATACTCTCTTTATATACACACACAAAACACACACACACAAACCCATTTCAGTAGCTAAATAATGCATTACAACAAAGGGCTGCCTTTCTTCGCTCATGTAAAGTTGGAGATACATGGTACACATGGAAAACCCACATAGTGCATACGGCTCTTTCTTTTTGTTCTTCTTCCTGGATTCACACCAAAACCTACAGCTAATTATAACCTCAAGATTTATATTTAAGCTTAACTCAACATTAACCCAAAACCTAACCTACACCTAAACCTAACCTTACCACTCTTATGTCTTTGTGAAGCCATTTAGTTCTTGTTGAAAATGACAAAGCAAAGGACACAGATGCAAACCCAAGCACGACCCTTTGAACCACTGTTTCTTTCTGTCTGTTTTTCCTCCTGTATTCGACCCTGAATGTGTCCAAATAACACAGAACAAACACAAAAACACCTCGGGTTTGGATGACTTACAAGCTAGAGCAATCTCTCTGTGTCTCGCTGCTTTTGGATGAAGGCCAGCCTCAGAAAGCGAAGTCTGTCTGTCCCATCAGCGTCTCGGCCGGATGTCACCCACCACTGTTTCTTTTTTTTTTTTTTTTTTTTAAGTCTTTGTTATTATTTTACCTTTTTCTTTGGTGTTTTTAACCGGCACATTCACTGACAAGCGTTTCACAGAACAAGGCCAGCACAAGACAGAGCACGATACAAAACCAGAGAGAACAAACACTCACAACGCATGATCCAAAACCAGAGACACACTGACTGTGTGTGTGTATAAATAGTGGATTTTGTTGGACTCGCCTACACAGCAGAAGCCCACAAACCAGCATCACTTTGTATTCTGGTCATGTCTGCCTCCTCGAAGCCCAGAACGACTCTCAGACCTGTAGTGTTAGTGTTGGAGGTTTATTTATGGTTTGTTTTTTCTTTTATTTTTAGTCTTAATGCTGCTGCATCATAAGCATTATATTGCCGTTAGATCTCTTTTGTTTTCCATCGTTCATTTCTTTCTTACTTTTTTTTTTTTTTCAATTTCATGATAGTGGTACTTAGAGTTGTGACGTTTCCAGTTTTCTCCAGTGGAAGGACGCCCTAGAGGGCACTTTATCACGTTTTATCCTCCACAGGGGCGTTCAAAAGGGCAGTTTTGCAACCTTTTTTTTTAAACATTGTGCCACCAAGGCAGGATCACAATGTAGTCTACCACTGATTGAAGGCAAGAACTTGCAGTAAGCTGAGAGGGATGGCTGCTCAGTCTAAGCCTACTGCCTCTATTACACCATATTCTGACACATGTGACTCTTTGACCTCTTTGACCTTTGACCTGGCAGTGCAATAACCACATAGCTTTCAGGTATATTAAACGCACTGTGCTTCTAATATGTCTGATTTATTTGGTTAATATTTGCTGAATGATAAAGCAGGATTATTATTTCTACTGTGTTGTTTTTACTTCTTCCCCTCACTGAGAAGCAAACACATTCCCCTTACAGCAAATGGAAAAATAAGTCAAGACAGGGTTAATGAAAGTCACAGAGCAGCGACTAACGATGTGATGAAAGCCCTGCACCCTTTCAGCAAAGTACAATCTGCAGTGTTCTGAGTGGAAAACACATTTTTATTTTAACTTTTACTTCACCAAACAAACTACCTAAAGAGATTCAATAAGGATTGAGATTTGATAAGTGGATTCAGAAGGGGAATCAGATTCCTAATAAAGGTAAGAAAAAAACTAGATCCCACACTTTCTGTGATGCAACTTGACTAAAGGTTGGTGGGTGCAGGAAGCTACCAGAGATCAGGGTTGACCTCCTGTGTTCCACGTGGTGAGATTTAGGCTACTACACTGTTAAAGTCTGGGAAAGACGTCGGCTCTGTATATTGAAAAAGCAAACAAGGATCCAGGAAGCTTCCTTCCCTCCAGTCACAGAGCGAGACGGAGCTTATTTGCGAGGTGCAGTAAGAATCAATTAAACACCAAACAATACAGTAATATCTTCTAATCAATACAAGACAACAGTGTCAGGGCAAGCTTGTTTTTTTTTCCTCTTCTTCATTAATTAGTTTTTCCATGTTAACGTTCATCTTAATTAGTTTAATAAAGTTTCATTAACTGCAGCACAGCAAGGTGATTACATCAGCAGGAGCAACCTCATCACAGAGCAGTTCATCTGTTGAGATCAGGTACTGATAGAGAAGAGAAGAGAAGAGAAGAGAAGAGAAGAGAAGAGAAGAGAAGAGAGGATGAGGGGAGAGGAGAGAGAGAGGAGGAGACAAACGTAGTGAGGAGGATATTAAAGGATATATAGGAAACAAAGGAGGAAGCCAAAGAAAAGGAGAGGAGGATAGAAGGAAGAAAAGAAGGCAAGGATGAAAAAATACAAAAGGAGATGATGAGAAGAGAGAGAGAGGAGGAAGAGAGGAACTGACCAGGGAAGAGGGGAGAAGAAAAAAAAAGTGTCATTTTCAAGGGTTTAATTCAATCTTTGCTGCACAATTACTTGGTTTATTTATAACAGCAGAAGGAAGAATACAAAAAGTGATCACACATACTAGAAGAAAAAATAACTTAATAACTACCCAAAAATATCAGATATCAGCTCCTTAAGTTGCAGCTCACTGTGTTACTACATTGTAAATAGGAGGGCAAAGAGTGTTGAATTTAGCACAGTGAAAAATGGATTGTTTGTGTGCTCATCCACTTCCTGTTACTGACATCCATCAAATCCCGACTGCAGCAAAATAACAAAACAAATTAACAAAATAAAATCCCCATTCTATGTTTCCATTTCACAACTATCAATTTCATCCATCAGTTTGACGCCCATCACTTCAGCCCTGACATGTTTTCATTCATTCATTCATTTCTGAAGAAAGAGTCAGTTCCAGCATTAGACACTTTCTTTAGATCAGTTTAATCTATTATAATATGTCTTGTCGTCTTTACAGTGATTTTATTTCTAGTTTTTGCATATTTGAATTGTTCATTGAAATAATAGAAGATGTAGTTATCCTAAGAGTCACTGACAATCTCTGGACTCTGGACTAATTTTATTCTCCATTTTCTTCATTCTTATTCATATAAAGGGAAGCAGCTGCTCTAAATGTCAATAACAACATCTATCAGTTCATCCTGACAGTCGTTCAATCGCTTACATTCCATTAATTCTCATTTTGATTCGGTTTTATTTTCTAATTTTATTATGTTATATATTTATGCCACATTCTCATTCAGGTTCATGAAGAAGACAAGAAGAAGAGAAGACAAAAAAACAAACAAACATGGAGATGTTACAAGAGCCCATTGATGTCTTGGCTCTGTCTTTGAGTCGATTTTGTCAAACTGAGTGTTTTGAATTTTCTTTAATTTTTTTAATGTGTCTCATTCACATTCACTTTTGATTGACTTTCTCCATCGCGTCATCCTGACAGTTCTTAATTTGAATCTTTTTTTTTATTTAGACTGATTAAGAGAAGAAGAAAAAGATGCAAGTGTCATGGGTGTCGATACTGACATCTCTCTTTCTCGTCCATCACATCTGACATCTATCAGTTGTTGGTTTTCATTCAGATTCAACGGGGGAGGGGGGGGGGGGGGGGGGCAACACGATGGAGTTGTTCTGGGAGCCGATGTCGACGTCTAGACTCTGTCTTTCACAGAGTCATGTCGAGTCTTTCTCTGCGTGAAAGGAAACACTCAGAAGACGTGATCTCCTCTGACATCCATATAATGAGTCCATTTTAATAAACTATGTGACTAATAGTGCGATTTGACGAGGATGGCGAGATGACGAGGGGAAAGAAAGAGAAGAGAGAGAAGAGAAAGGGAAGTGGGGAGGGGGAAGGAAGATGGATAGAAGAAGGGTTAAACTCCCTCTTCCTGCATGCTGTGTGTGTGCATGTGTGTGTGTGTGTGCGTGTGTGTGTGTGTGTGTGTGTGTGTGTGTGTGTGTGTGTGTGTGTGTGTGATGGGGGGAGGGTTGGACTGTGCTGACATGAATCATTCTGAGCGATTCAAGCGTTTCCATGACACCGCCGGGCACCGGTCCAGAAGTTTCTACAAAGTCTGAAAGGTACCGACACACACACACACGACACACACACGACACACACACACACACACACACACACACACCGACACACTCTCTAACAGACAGTTTGAAACGATCCCGCCAGCGCTGAATTTGAAATAATCTCTATATTTATTCATGGCGTTGTCTTCCCGTGTAAAGCGTAACATTTTTTTGGGAATCAACATTAATTTAACAGATGATGGTCGATGAGTAACCGTCGTCTAACAGACAATCCGCCTGCGCACGCACACACACACACACACACACACACACACACACACACACACACACACCACACCACACCACACCACCCCCCGTCCTTCAATCCCAGCAGGCATTGATTTCTTGGCACCGGAGCGAGTGAATACATCAAACAACAGATTGAACGTATACGAGTGACGAGAACGACTGGAGAGACGCAGCATCCTGCTCACATCTGTCGGCTTCTACCTTCAGCCATACCGGAGTGGATCAGGCTGCTGATTGGACGACAGCTCTGATTCTTCATTTACATTTTTTAAATGTTTTAAAGTTTGATTTTCAATATCACAGACTGCCAGATTCATTTTTCTACATTATAATGATCTTTAAATTATTTTAATTCTCTTTCAAATTAATTTTGAGTTAAACTTTTTTATTTAAATATCTCAGTGTTTGAAGTTTCTATGTTTTATCGTCCATTTTGAGCCAAACATGCTGGTGTTAACTAGTGTTCATCTTTTAAAATGTAGTTTTTAAAAGTGTTTTAATTTTGTAAATATAAAGTTGCCTGATATCACATACAGAGATTTAGCATTTTCAGGTTAATATTTAACTGGTCAGAAAGTCATTTGCAGTCAATGCTTAATATAAAACTTTTCCAAAAATGAGCTCTGGTACAAAGTTCAAAGGTGGCGTTAAGTGAGGCATCTTGAACCTCGAGGGGAGTAAATGTTATTCTGTGTAGACAAACCACATCCTATCCTGTAACTGCAGTGCATTCTGGTCTACTGAGAAATTACAGACGCCGAATGGAGTATGGAGTTTTACTAAATATATATCAAAAATCATTGTGAAATAGGTGAATTGACCAGAAGTTAAATGGAAGCTACTTTGCAAAACCCAATTTTTAGGTGAAGATTATATATTGATATTGACGTATTGTAGTCTGAAAAAAATATAAATACAAAGTCAGGCACTGCAGAATATTATGTAAAGACAGTTTACAGAGGGCAGAAAGTTATAAAGTCAACAGAATGAAAATATTAAAACTCGGTGCATAAGTGTATTAAAGTTATATATTGAAGGCAGATGATTTGCTGATTTTTATGCACAATACACAAAATCATCCAGCCCTTATGTCCAGCCCACACAGGCTTATCAGACAACAAATACACAGTTTCAGTGGTGAATCACACACACACACAAACTACATTACTTCACAAACTCCAAAATAGTTCTCTCAGAATTCAAAAACAACATCTGCCACAAAAAAACAAACTCGTCGCCCAAAGAACACCAGTGCTTTAAACTCGTCCAACCTAAAACCTACATGACATGACTGATTCAATGATCATCTAATAAACGATAAAACACTGAAGCTTCGGAGCTTGTCTAGTTATAGCTAACGGTGCTAATGCTAATGTACCTGTGTGTATACCTGTGTTCCAGTCATGCTCATATGAAGCAGGGTTTGAGTCTGTGCTGTGTCACTGGAAAGGTGTGGTCAGTATGCAGAGCACGGTCTCTCCAAAATCTCCACCTTGTTCATTCATTCACAACTCGCTACATAATAAAGCCTACCTGCTTCTATACCCTTTGCTGCTACATTGTGAATTTCCCCATTGTGGCACGAATAAAGGTTTACCTTATCTTATCTTATCTTATCTTATCTTATCTTATCTTATCTTATCTGATGTTCACATGTGTTATTTCGACCTCATGAACGGATTCGAAGCCTGACAGTTTTGGTGGCTTGACAGAAGACAGAAGCATGAGGAGTAACAGTTAGGGACCGTCTCAAAAAAGCATCAAAATAGGGTCAAGAGAGTTTCTCAAATTTTCTCATCTGGACGTCTTCCCCTGCATGCACAGCCTTCTGTTTTTAAAATTACAATCCCATCAGCTGTTGCGGCTTGTATTTTCTTTTTTCGATCCGACACTTCAGTCATATATTTACATTCATCGTCCCATTGTCCCATTTACACAGCCTTCAGTTTTCAAGAAAAGTCGTGCAAGATGGCTCAGTACCATTCTGACGTTTTAAATCCTCCTGTGCTATTTCCACGATCATTTTCCATCCAGAGCATTAAATCATTTATTGAATGTTTTTGAAGGTGGAGTTCGAATCCAGATCAGCCTTCATCATTTATACAATTACTTATTTTTATTCACATGTATATTATATATATATACACAGAGAAAACAATCTACCCATTTTCTCTTGTGTTGCTCCCACTAAATAAAAGCAAACTGATATTTTTATCCTGATACTGGGGGGGCTTTGCTTTCCACTTATACATGCTGCGGACATTCCTGTTTTCATTCCATTATTGATCCCACAAATTTCACTCAAGCGAACACTAGCTGATCCTCGTAACTGATTGCTTCTATCTAAACTCCCAAAAGTACACTAGTACAATCACTACAGAGTACACATACTCATGAATACTATCTTTGAGTTGCCAGTGATAATCATTCATCTCCAACTTTTAGGAACAAAAGCATGTTCAGTTTGGTGGCAATGAATATTTGACAAAGGCAATTTACTTGTATCAGACAATTTGTAAGAAAGTGTTATTCGCTGTCACACAAAATCACAAGTAACAGTATATTTTTCTATAAGACACGATGTGTGCGTGTGTGTCAGAGTTCATCAGTTCATGTGGCTGTGAAGTCGATGGATTCAAATTCAGCAGCAGCCATGACACTTGTTCCCTGTTCATGTGAGTGAGACCCAAAGAAGCCCCCCCCCCC
>JBBMOC010000095.1:363465-376716 GCA_037975185.1 Centropyge bicolor | reverse complement strand
CCTGAGTAGAACCTGATATTTCAAAAGTATGTGCATATTTTATATGTGTATTTGATTTCATGACCTGATCTCTGAACTCTTTCCTGAGGGTTAGATTGTTTATCTGTAACTGATAAAATGACTGACATGTTAGGTTGACTGTTTACCAGCTGTTTTTAATGAATCACTTACACTAGCACTAGCTGGTTTCTGGGGCCACTTGGGGGCAGCGGAAACAAGTTGTGAACACAACAATGACTTTTTAAGCAGATGTGATGAACTCGGTCTGAGCAGTTGCTTCGTTACACATCCAGCAGTTACAGAGGAATATTATCACTCGTTCAGTCTTTCTGACCTCCTCATGAATGGACGTCTCTTTTAGCTCTATTTTTGGTCTCTACCAACTCCTGAGGGAAATATCTGGCTCTTTAGCTGATAAATGCTCCACAATGTTCAACAGCTATGTTCCCAGACAGGTACACAATGGGCTGAAACTCTCTGTGAAGCTCCATGAAGAAGGGTTCATCACTGCAAGCAACCTCTTTCACATCATCTCATTGTTTGCACACTGTTGTTACAGGAATATTGATTATAACCACTTCATGGTTTAAACTTTAAATGATCTTATTTTGAAAACGCGCGGCACAAAGCAGGTATTGAAAAATGGCACAGGTGATCTATGATTGGTCTACTTTAGGGACAGTCCAACAATGTGATTGGTCAATTGGATGCCTCAGTAATACGTCTTTAAACAAAGCTGGTATGAAAATAGTTTTTGTCACTCCAGTCAAAAAGTTTCAAAAAAATATTTAAAAAAATATTTTTTAACCTCTGATGAATAATTGACTCTTATGATCTCACATGAGCTTGATCAGTTCTTCATCTATAAATTTGTGTCTTGAGATCCTAAATACCATTGTTTGTTGAAAACTGCAAGAGCTGAAGCTGAAGTCAGTCTGAATAGAGGAAATTGTCGTGTGACTGCTGTGTAAAATGTAAAATCAGATGAACACTCCTCGCCTCCTCGACCAATCAGATTGCACAAATGAAACTGCCCGGAAGTGACCGCAGCGTGGAGCGCCATGGACGAGGCTCGGCGTGTGCGTGTGTGCAAGAGAGTTTTTGTCGGGTGCATTTTAGGACTGAATTTGCTCCATGATCCCTCATCCCACAGCCGAAAGCATCAGCAGCCATCATCCAACACACACACACACACACACACACACACACACACACACACACACACACACACACACTGAGACAGCGAGCAGCAAGCTAGCGCTTAAAGCAAAACTGGGCTTCCATGGCCATCCATTATCACTGACAAGCTAAATGTACCATGGTACACCATATGGTACAGGGAGAGAGAGAGAGAGCGAGGAAGAGAGAGAGAGAGAGAGGGCAAGCAAGAGAGAGAGGGGGAGAGAGAGAGAGACTGAGAGAGAGAGTGAGAGAGAGAGAGAGACTGAGAGAGAGAGTGAGGGAGAGAGAGAGTGCAATGGAGGGAGAGCTGAAAGAATGAGAAAAGAGAGAAAAAGAAAAAGAGCAGAGGGAGGATGGAGTGCATTACAATTACAGTGTGTTTTTTAAGTTGCATTTATCTCTCTGTTCTTTTTAAGTAATAATCTGCAAAACAGCGAATGGATGGATGGATTGTATGGTGAAGAAATGTGTGTGTTTCTCCTTTATTTCCTTTATTTGTCCTTTTTAACTTCATGAAATTTGTTGTCAAAAAACAAAACAGAACTGTGTCTGATATCAGGCACCCAACCCCAAAGAAAGTTTTTCTGGAGACCAAAACTTGCTTTTATACATTTCACTTCAATTATGTTTTCTGTTAAATGTAAATATCTTCATGATGGTCTGCATGATGTTTCATAGTTACGCAAAAAAATATCTCAATTTTACTCATAATCACAGTTTTTTTGTGTGTGTGTTTTTAATTAAATCTCTATCTATAAATGTCAAATATTAAGCAACTTAGGTTCAGAAACAGCATAAAAGTCAAACATCTAGAATATACTGTTGCAGTAATTATCGAGTGTAAACTCCTTCTCCCACTAATTCTGACATCCTCAGTGTTGAAGCTGAAATCTGGCGACTGTAACAATTTGACAGAATATTTTTGGCCTAATGTTGCATAACATAGGGTCAGGTTAGTGATGGAAACTGATGGTGATGTGTGTTTACATTTTTTAAAGACAGTTTCATTGTATTTTCAAAAAAAGGTGAAAAATGAATTCAGCTTGTTTTCTGTGGATCCAAAAGCTGTTAACATGAGTTTTGTTTCAAGTATACAGTATTTATATTTATAAAATGTAACTCAAGCCCTGACCAAACACTGTCGGCCTGTGGGACAAGTGATTCCCACTGATTTTTCTCAAAGCTCCAAAATATCCAGCTTATTATGATGAAGTGACTGAAAATGAATATGGAAACCAGCCAAAGAGCAAATTTAATCAATATATATCGTCAGTGCACAGAATTCTAATTCTAAGTCCAACTCTGCAATCATACATTGTTGTGATGACTTGAACAGTTGCAGGTTGTTACGTGGGAATCGTTCCCATCTCTACCCCACATTATGTGAATGTCGCATAAAGCTCAGTGGGTCCACGTGGCAATCCTCCCCAGCCAGTCACAGAACAGACCTGGACCTACCACTGCATTTCAAACACGGCAGCGTGAAAAGAAAACACACAATATCTTCGTGAAGGCAAAAATCTGCACAAGAATGACAACTGCAGCGAAACCTAAAACACAATACATACGTGCATGTATACATTCAAAACTGGTGCTCGTCTGCAAACACACACACGCACGCACGCACACACACACACACACACACACAGTGTTGATGAGGCTGTTACCTAAAAGCTTGCCACAGGAAACATCTGTTCAGACAAAACACACGTTCAGTTTAGACTAAACCACAAAGAGGGCACCTCAACACACACACACACACACACACACACACAGAGTCGTAGTAAGAGATGTAATGGGATAACAGTGAGATACTGAATAATCCCAGGAGTAGAAAAAGTTCAGTAACTCTGATGTAACACTGAGTATTAGAGATTTCATTATTTTTAGATGACACACACACTTCATTGAATGTAATTCCCTCAGTGTGTGATGAAAACCATTTGCAGACGCTCCCTTATACTTCAGTGCAGCGTTGTATTATCCATGTAATCATTCTTATTAAATTTGCTTGTCTGAACACTAAAGTCAAAGGTGAGTGGTCAAAGGTCAGTTACAGAGCAGCGCCCTCTCCAGGAGGTAGGGAGTCAATGTCAAAGGCCAACGGCAAAGGCACAGAGTCCTTAAAACACAGGTGACACAGAAACAATGTCCACTGCCTTCACAAGCACAAGGTAGGTGGAGTAGACAAGAAAGGAAAAGAAAGAAAAGAAAGAAAAGAAAAGAAAAGAAAAAGGTGTAAATGGTGTAAAAAAAAGGAAAGAAGGAAAAAAGTTGGGAAAGAACTGGTGGAGGGAGGAAAGGAAGGAAAGAAAGCATACAAAGCAACAGAGCAGAGTAAAAGAAAAAATAGGGCAGGAAAAAGAGGTGAAGGAAAGGAGGGAGGAACGAAAGAGCATGGAGAACGGAGTGAGGGAATGAAGGATGAAGAAGGTGGGAAAGAGGGGATGAAGAGAAGGGAGAGCAAGGTAAGAGTAAACAAAGGAATAACAGAGGACTACAGATGAAAAAAAGGAAAACAAATAATACAAAGATCAGTAAAGATGGAGGAGAGAAGGAGAGAGGGATAAAAAGACAGATGTCACGTTCATTAGCCCCGCCCAGCTTTTAATATTCAATGTTTGAGAGAGTAAAATTCAATGTCCCAAACAAGTGACCCAAACCATCAGTCAATACATGTATAAAAAAAAAACACCCAAGATCTGCCAAAATCAACAAAGCCAATACAGCACACACACACACACACACACACACACACACACACACACACACACACACACACACACACATGAGCAAAACAGGACAAGTCGTGTTTTCACTTTTCAGCATCCAAATGTTGAGTTCGTTTGAACAAACGACTGGTTTGTTTCAACATTTTCACTTTTTTTTATATTCTTCTGTTAGTTCTTTTTGGATACCTCTCTTTCCAGGGTACACACACACACACACACACACACANAACCTGCCCACGCTCTCTCTCCATTCACAATTTCTCTCATATCCTTTCTTTCTTTACTCTCTTTTTATCTCACTTTTAACATTTTCCTATAACTTTCTCTCTCTTTTCTTTGCTCGTTCCCTCTCCCTCTCTCTCCTCCTCGCTGTTTATCTGTCTCTCTCTCGCTGCCTGTCTTCCTTTCATCTCTCGCCATCTGCCTTCCTCCATCTCCATTTTCCTCTCTCCTTTCCCTCTCTCTAACTCTTCTTGTCTCTCTCTCTCTCTCTCTCTCTCCACATCTCTCACCCCTCCCTCTCGTCTCCCTAAAAACTTGGCAGTGATCCCCGTCATGTTTTTTTTTTTTTTTTCACTTCTCGTTTGGGGGATTGCGAATGAATGCGATCCAATCTAGACCTCGGCTAAGAGACATGAATTTTCATTAATTACAACCTTGTCAGCAAAAGCATTATGGGAGCTGAATATGAAAATGCTAATGAGGAGAGCTCATTTGCATATTTTTCTTTGTTGGAATGTCATTAATTATTACGTTTTATGATGATGAATGCAGCTGTCGATGGCTGGCCCTCCATGCCTAATTAGCTATCAGAAAATCCTCCGATCAAAAAAATGGATAGGGATCCCAAACTTTACTTTTCATTTGCACCTCTTTCACTTTCTTGTTTTGTCGCTGCTGTTCACTAACCTTTTTATAAAGCAATATAACTCTACACTTCCTTTCATTAATGCTCATTATATTCCTCCACTCTTTTTGTCTGTCTCATGTTTCTTCATTCTTTGCCTTTACTTTTTACCGTCTCCTCTCTTAGTCTCTCCTGACTTTTAATGCAGGTTGTCTTTGATTTGAAAGGTGTCACACGGTGCAATCTAGGATCATCTTATTGGCCTGATCTTCAATCGTTGAACCTTTTTAGCTCCGCCTTAACTTGTTAAGTTACAGCTCTGTCAGAGCTACTCTTTTAGACCCAGCTTCTTCAGCCTTCATCTTTCAACTTTAGTTCCTTTTGGTCAGTCTTTCAGTACCAGTCTTGAGCCATTGAGACCTTTAACCACTAGCCATCTTAGTTCTACTCCTTTAGGTGTAGCTCCTTTGGCCAGGAAACTCAATCCCCTGTCCTTCAGTCTTGTAGTCTTTGAGTCTAATCTAGCTCCTTTTCTTAAATTATCTTAGGATTTTTTTAGACCTTGTCTTGCTCAGTTAGTCCTTGACCTTTAACCTGTCTGTTATTAGAAGCTTCTTTAGCACTAGTCTTACTTTTGGTCTTTCAGATCTAACTCATTTAGTCGTGGCACCTGTAGTATTGGTTCCTTACATTTAACCATATAGTTATTTCTCATGTAGCTCCAATTACTTAGTCCAGACATCCCGTTTATTTTTATTTAAAATTATTTGGTCCTAGCTCCTTAGTCCTACCAATGGTATCTCAGCTCTGGCTCATTTAACGCAGAGCACTTTTAGCCTTTCTTGTGTCTTATTGTTCTGGATTTAGTCGTTGAAACATTTAGCTTAGCCTGGTCCTTCAGATACTTCAGAACTTATTCATTACAACGACACCTTTTGACTACTCACTAGTATCTAGTCTGAAAGTCTTTGCTGTGCTTGAAGAATCAACTTGAGCTAATACATACGTGTTAGCTAACCAGCTAGCTACCCAGGTAGCGATGCGATGCGTGCAGTGTAAAAACTGCAGTAAGCTAATCAGACATATTTGTAATAACACAGTTGGCTGATCCAATTATCTCCTGATTATCTAGCTGACACCTGAGGGGGAAACCAATCAGGTGGATCACTGATTAAATGATCAATTTTTAGTAAGAAATTAACCAACTCTTGTCAGCTCTGCAGGTCAAAATTTGGACGGACAGACACTCAGCTGATCGTAGCCACCGTTGTCCACAAGCTGAGGACGATCGGTATGGTCGCCAGAAGCTGTGTTCACACCTGTAATCCGTCCATGTCTGTCCTCACCTCTCTCTTTTTGTTGTTCCTTCCATCTCTCTTCCTCCATTGTCTAAAAAGAGTAACAATGAAGACTTAACAAATCCCCCCACCCAAAAAGCCACTAACGAACACCCCCCTCACTTGGCTTAATGAATGCCAGGCTTAATTAGAGCACCATGATGTCAGAGGCATTAATTACCAGTTGGCTTCGTTTCAGAAAACACACACTGTCTCTCTCTCTGTCTATCTCTCCGTCTCTCTCTCTCTCTCTCTCTTGCATCTGCTTTTCTTTATCTCACATTTTTTTATTTCTCTCTTTAAGCTGAAATGTCTGTCTCGTGTGTGATTCAGACCTTTTCTTTTCAAAGAGGAGACTCAGTGTGAAATCGTTCCTGACTGACTCCATTTTATGGTGTGGTTCTAAATCGGATATGTATCTGATTTGTGGCAACGTGACATCAGTCTGAACAGTCATATCTGAATTCATGTGACTTTTACAAAGCTCTAGTATTTGACGTACTACAAAAGATGATGTTGGTGCGACTGAGGAAAGATGAGGGGCAGTTGACAGAGAGTGTCAGTGAAGGCCTCCAGTGTACGTCGGCACACAGTTGTAATCAAATGCATGTCGAAAGCTGCATGAATACATTTTTAGACTGCATGAGTTGTTAAGATGAATGTGTGAATTATCTCTATGCACATTATTATACTTCTTCTGAATTTGTCTTTGTATCCACCTGATGAATCTAAGACCATTATTCACTCTCCTTACAGGTCTCCATTGTGTCTCCTGGGATAAATATTGGGCCATTTAGCCAGTGGATGTTCCACTTTATTCACCAGCTGATCTCTAACTGTGTCTGTCTGCTGCGGTGCTGGGCAGGTGGTGTACAGCAGCTTTATGGAGGTTGTGTGGCTGCAAAACCAAAACAATAAGCTACAAGAGGCTAAAAAAGTTCAGCAGACCAACAAAGCAGGTGATACATGTTGACATCTAATTTTGGATTACTGCAGCTTTAAAACCTGTGAGTGTCTGACCATTGTCTCCTCACATGCAAGTTAAACACACCATACCGCCATTGACCATTCTTTATGTTACTGACTTCTTGGTGGAGTGGAAATCTGTGATTTTGAAACCTGGCTGCAGGCATTTGTTCCCATTAGGCCACAAGAGCATTAGTGAGGTCCAACACTGATGCTGGGTAATAATGCACTTCATCCCAGAGGTGTCACATGGGGTGAGGTCCGGCCACTGTGTAGGCCAGTCAAGTCGAGAAGAAACATTTCTTTAGGGGCCTGGATTTGCTCACAGGGGCACTGTATGTAGAAATGTAGAAACAGAAAATGTCCTTCTATCATGATATTGGAGGCACACTATTGTGAAAAATAACACTGCATTAGTCAAAAGCCCAAAACCAGGAAGAGCCCTTGACCAATGAAAACAAGGTTCTGGGATCTACCAAATAGGGGAATTATCCTTTAGTGTTTGTAATGCGAATGTAGCTGTTGTATGTTTTCTCTCTTAGATGATAAAATACAGTTCATCTTTGGCCTCTGGGAGTCACAGTTATAACTGAAGAGCTCCCTCTCTCCCTCTCCCTCTCCCTCTCTCACTCTCACAATAAACATACTGTTTCATGCTGCACATCTCTATCTCTCTCTCTCTCACCTCTTACACACAAACAAGCACTCTCCCTCTCTCTGCCACACACACACACACACACACACACACACACACACACACACACACACACACACACCGTAGCGTGGCTGGCCAGATGGGACTCTTCCACATGACCAAGCCGATCAATCAACACTGAAGGGCCCAGGTGCTACTACGCACCATTTCACAGTCTGTCACACATACACACACACACACACACACGCTCACACACACACGCACACGTTGTACACACACATAGCAGCACAGATATACAGAGATAGAAAGATAAAGGACACACACACACAGAGGCAGGAAAACACACACGCACACACATGCACACACACACACACGCGGTGTAACATGAATGACCTGAGCTTGGTCTCCAGAGGCCTCATCTGGATGGATGACAGAAGATGGAGTAGACAGACAGATGGATGGACAGACAGACATGAGAAAAACAGAGACACATACACACAGATAGATAGATAGATAGATAGATAGATAGATAGATAGATAGATTTTACTTTTTTAATTTGGGGGATTTGGGATGATCAACAATGGCCAAGACAGCCAGGATTGCATGTTTTCTTGTGCCTTTAAAATTTTTCTTGGAAACTGACACTGATGTCATTTGCATGTTGACATATTTCAGTCGGATTGTCCAGACAAAAATATGCTGATGATGCATTGCTATAATATTTTTTGCAGTCCCAGAGGATGATGACTTGTATTATTTTCCTCTAGTGCCACCAGCAGGTCAAAGTTTTCACTCATCCTGTCACAACACAGTGGATGAATTAGTATCAGTTTTGGTGCAAATAGTCATGGTTCCCAGAAGATGAATCCCACGGACTTTGGTGACTTTGGTTTATGCCCAAATACTTGCAAAAACTATTTTCATCAGCTTCACCTGGACTTTGTGTTTAGTGCTAATTAGCCAATTTAATGAAGCTAATAAGCTCAAATAAGATAATGAACAAGGTAAACATTACACCTGCTTAGCTTAGCAACATCACTGTGACAAAGCTAACGTTAACATTGACATTACTCTTAGTCTTGTTTTGTGTTAGGTGAAGCATCCATCACATGAAGCTACTTAAAGGATTTTGTCCAGTTTTTGGGGGGTAGTTTAGACAAAAGTAGTTAGCAAACCTGATCAAACTACTTGTTGAACAATGTGCATCCAGTATTCCTTTAAAGAATTAGCAATCTACCTCATCGTCAATTATTCCAGAAGGTAAACCCAGACCCACCCTCCAGCATGAAAGGTAACAGGCTGATCCAGCCAGGAAGGTTTTCATTCAGTGTTTATCAGTATTGTACCTGTGTACTCATAGATATACAAGTACACACATGTTTAAAATTCCATTTTTTCTTGACGGCAGGAACAGACTAAATTCAGGTAATGAAAAATGTAGACCTGGAGTACAGCTATCATCAGCCTCAATATTTCCTTTTTAAAAAAGTGATAATTCACCCTGACAGTTCTTCAAGAAAGCAAAGTGCTCGTCACAAAAAACTCCACAACGCTTCCCCCCTCCCCGACCAGGAACCCTGAAGTGCTCCCCGATGAACCGCTGCTTTCAGAGAGTACGTTTTACATTCCCACCCTCCGCCTTCTCGCCTTGACGAGACCTATTATTACTATGTCAGATCTAATTACACAGACAATTTACATGTGATACACAGCCCCTTCAAAACAATAATATACTAAATACTCCGCAGTGGCTTACATTGTGTGTCCGTGTTAATGCACTGAAGTCAATGCAGCACTAATCAATGCATGACATCCATTCAAAATACTCTGAGAATGAGACGGTGGCTGTTCAGTTTCAATCAGCACAGACAATGGAAACAAAATCACTGAGGGTGGAGCAGGAAATGAGGGACATTAAGAAAAATAAACTCATTATATGAATGTATTTCATTGTGATTTATTTTCATTTATTGCACCTATTAACCTGCCTTTATTTATTGTTATATTAAGCTGCATTTTTCTACTTATTCCTGATGTGTTTCTGTCTTTTTATTTCGTGTTTTTGAAATTGTACATTTTACCTTTGTACCATTTAAAGTGAGCATGGTCATCCATGACCTTTGGGAAAATCATTTAATAAAATCTTATGTCCAAGATAAAAACGTTATTGTTTTCAGTTGCATCTTATGATCTTCATAAAGTTAATAGATCTGACTCGGGTGTCAGGTAAGTGAACTTGGTCATGTAACAGGTGGCTGTATGTGTAACCCCCCCCCCCCCCCGCTATTAAAATACATCAGAGACAGTAAAGACTATATTTGATGTTCATTCATTGAATTTAAATATTGTGTCCATCAAAAGTGAGGAGGATCAAGAGGAAATTAATCATCAACAGTTTCAATAACCGATTAATCATTAGAGTAATTTCTCAAAGGCAATTTCAAACATTCTTTGTTAGCAGCTTCTTAAATGTGAGGATTTTGCTGCTCTTCTTTGTTTTTTTTATCATTAGACTGTTTGGACAAAACAGGACATTTGAAGTTGTCTCCTTGGGTTCTGGGAATTAGTGATTATTCTTATTGCATTTTTCTCCATTTTGTCACATTTCAAAAACTAGACAATTGATTAATTATAATCTGTCAATGCTGATCATTTGTATGACCACATTTCCTCTTCTCTCCTCTCCTCTTGCTCCCTCCTCTCCTTTCATTTATATTTAAGCATTCAAAGCACAAAGAGCCAGACCCAGCAGGGAGGGACAGGGGGACGACCTTGGCACCACACCCAGCTGAGGTGAGGGGCTCCTGGGGTCGAGAGGGAGACAGGAGAGACTGGTCTCCATGGAGGAGGGATGGGGTGGGAGGAGAAGAGGGTGATACAGATATGGAGTGAAGGAAATAACAAAGAGAGAGAGGATATGAAAAGGAGAAAAGGACAAGATGGAAAGAGGAAGAAGTAAGTGATGAAGGAGAGTGTGAGGGGAAAACATGACATATCAAGTGCATACCAAGACAGGAGTTGAGAATCAGAGAAAGGCACGGATCAAATCGAAACAAGAAAGAGATCATCTGATTTAAAGAAAGAAAAAATGAAACAAAGACTGAAGCACATTGAGGGGCAGACAGAGGAAGGAGAGAGAAAGAGAGAGAAAGAGAGAGACAGATATTTCTATATAAAGTGTCCAGATGTGACCTCCTCAGAGGGGGTCCGGCCTCGTGGCTCAACACTCATTAATAAGGTCACACAGAGGTGAGACAGACGGCTGACTCACTACATTTCAACAAAAACAACAAGAGGAGGAGGAGGAGGAGGAGGAGGAGGAGGAGGAGGAAGTCAAGATCATCAGGTTTATACCAGCTCTTCGTACACACACTGTGTGGTACTGGTGAATTCTGTCTCTTCATAAAATATAACGACTGATGCAGCATCAAAAGTCCTCACAGTGGAGTCACCAGGTTTGGAATATTTGGAGCAGGTACTTACAGCCACCATCACTTTGGTCCAGACTGAAATGTCTCAGCTACTAATGGATGGGTTACAGAATTCGATGATACCACTGAAAAATCCTTTACGTCTTCATTTAGCGCCATCGTCAGGTCGTAATTGAAATTATTTTTTGGTTTATGATTTTAAAAAAGGTAATTTAGTATTGCAGTAGTACTTTGCATGTAAGCCCATTTCAGCGTGCTAAAGATGGTTAACATCACCTGCTAAACATCAACATGTTAGCATCGTCATTGAAGCAGCAGTGTGCCCCCCCCTCACAGAGGTTCAAGCATGGCTGTACACTCTGTTTGGTTCACACTGTTTGTGCATGGCTAAACACACACTGAATGCACAGAGATGAAAACTGATCTGCGAGACATTTTGGGGGAAACATCCGCTGCGTTCTGTCACCTTTCCTTGGACAAATTAAGTTCTTTAATTACAGACTGAAAGCAGTAGAAGAGGGAAGCATGAAGCTGCTCTGCATCATAATCAGACTGAAGCCACATCAGATCGTTTATTTATAACAGAACAGAATGTGCTTACAGGCTGAAACCACTGAGCCTCTCATTTACTATGTAGCTAGGTGACAGTTACAGGGGCGGGGGGGTTCAGGGTGGTGCACCTGCTCTGCAAAGCAGCGACACGTAGGTAGACACACACACACACACTCATACACTCTGTACAACCACAAACACACACACACACACATGAAAGGCAGAATCATACAATACCTCTACATTTAAACGAAAACTTCAACACACAAGAGCATGAGTACATCCATTCACACACACACACACACACACACACACACACACACACACACACACAAATATACACGCATCCTCACTCACTCACACACACACACATCCATGAAAGCCAGCATAACACACTCCTCTACAAAGACAGACAAACTGAATACAAACACACACACACACACACACACACACACACACACACACAGAAACACTCCTGCAAGTACAAGTGTGCTTTCAATCATTTACATAACATACACACAAACACAAAACTGCACAAGCACACACACACTGAACATGCGAACAACAAATTACACACACGCAGACACACACACAGTTGCATCATCCTTTCAGGTAGAGAGACAGCAAATGACTAAATGAATGCGAACACACACACATCAAACGCACACAGGTCCAAGTGCATGTACACTAACTCACACAAAGAACACACACCTTTATTTAACCACATAAAAGCACACACATGCAGAAGCTTACATCGCACAGTCAGATACTGACACATTAACCTGCCAACTTGAACAGGAACACACACACACACACACACACACTCCGACACCACAAACCCACAAACGCACACACACAGAAGCCAGCTCCACAAAGTCACACACAGACAATAATCAGTGAAACACACACAAGAACACATGCATGCATCACACACAGCTGCACGTGTGCTCATATAAACGTATATATAAGTGCAAGTCCACATTTACACATAAAACACACACACACACACACACACACACACACATCTTCTGATTGCTAGATCACTGTGGCTTTTCTGCGTGTGTGTGGGCAGATTAATCTAGTGGGGTCGCTGAGATGACACTAATCCCTTCGCTGATTATCTAGAGCATAACATCACTCTAATCTGATGGTGGGGGGGTTAAGAAAGACAGACAAGGTTAGAGAGGGGGAGAGCGACAGAGAGAGAGAGAGAGAGAGAGAGAGAGAGGCTGCGTTCACACTCAACATGTTCAGGTTGGGTTCATTAAACACTGCACTGTTTCTTTCTTCCTTCGGCTTGAGTTCATTTCAGGTGACAATCCCGAGTCTCAAACCTGAGAATAATCTGAACTAATTACAGCCATTCACACAAAATGCAAAGGATTATGGGTGGAAGACAAATGAAGTTCCTTGTGTTTGGAACAGCTTCACAGAACCAAATGAAGTCCAGACCGATGCTCCCGCTCAGATGTTTCTGT
Source organism: Centropyge bicolor (assembly GCA_037975185.1). NCBI lineage: Eukaryota > Metazoa > Chordata > Actinopteri > Pomacanthidae > Centropyge > Centropyge bicolor. The sequence continues at coordinate 363,535 of JBBMOC010000095.1, read as the reverse complement.
CAGTGTTCTGTGATGTTGAGCTCACATGACCAAACTGTGCAATAAACACTCCACTTGTGAGTCTTGTGCT